>VDFB02190921.1:0-95976 GCA_007258455.2 Sequoia sempervirens | reverse complement strand
TGTTTCATCGATAGCTTTGACGAAAAATCCTATGTTTCATGGAAGAAGCAAGCACATTGAAATTAGGTATCATTTTATCAGAGAATTGGTTGAGAATGGTGAAATTAAAATGGCATTTTGCAAGTCTAAGTAGCAGCTAGCAGACATATTCACCAAGCCTTTAAGCAAGGATAGTTTCGAGCGCCTAAGGAGAAGATTGGGCATTGCTATTTTGGATCAGGATTAATCCTATTTGTTGGCTCAGGATCAAGGTAGAGTGTTGGAAAATTAAATGCTCATGAGCCTCTTCTTGTTGGCACCTACCTATTAGGGGCATTCAATGCCTGTAGCTGTAAGATTGTTTTGGGTGTTACTTTCCCCACTTGCTCCTGACATGCACTTGAAGACTATAGAAGAAGTTAATGAAGTTAGGAATTTTTGAATTCCAATTCAATGCTGGTAGGTGATTTTGAATTTAAGGGAGAATGTTTGAAAGACAAAAGGAATGAAGGAAATTTATTCTATCAGTTGAAAAGACTCAGTTTGAGTTGAAAATATGGAGAAATTGAATTCTTGAGCAGCAATAGTTTTGAAGGGAATGTTCTTTGTTCTTTGTGTGATTTAGAGAATTTTTTATGTTTGAGCTTCTAAAAGATCCTGAACAATAGTAGCTATTTGTTTTTGTGTTTGAGCAAAGATTGCTCCTGAAGAGCTCTGTGTAGCTCCTACCACTGAGCTTTGCGTAGCTCCTGAAGTTATTTGTTTTTGGTTGAGCAACTGATTGGTCCCAACACATTGTGATTCATAGTTTAGAGTTTTCTTTTAGTAGTTTCAGTTTAATCTTTCCTATATTGTTCATTTCCAGTTATTGAATAGAAAGTAAAGTTGCATGTCTCCAAGTTTATTCTACATTTTGATTTGTGTATTTCCAATTTTTATGGAAAATAGAGCAGTGACTCTATGGCTTTCATTTTTCTTAAATATTTGTCAGAAATAAAATAATACACATAGAGAGAGACTAGACAATTTAACGTGGTTCACCTTAAATAAGGCTACATCCATAGAAAAAGAAAAGGAATATCTTTTATTATCAGTATGTTTACAATACACAACAACATGCTTTTATACACCTTCAGCTGTTACAATATAATTATTATTCTGGCACCACTCAGCCAACCGCCAGCCAAGAATAGCAAAGGAATCATCATAAATAGACGGTGATAGAGTAATGATTGGGCTTCACCACCCAACAAAAACCTCCTACTACTCCCAATACTTTTATTAGGAATGTGGAATTTCTCTTTCTCATTGGAATGTTGTCTACTAATTCATTGTTTGATAGGTCCAAATTCTCGATGTGTTTTAAAGACTCTGGAATTTTTCTTGTTAGCTTGTTGTTTGACAGGTTCAACTAGTCAAGCCAACTCATATTCCCTAAAGAGTCTAGAATTTTTCCTAATAATTTTTTGTTTGATAGGTCCAATAGGTAAAGCTCTATCGCATTCCCTAAAGAGTTTGAAATTTCTCCTAATAATTTGTTGTTTGACAGGTTCAATAGGGAAAGCCCTGTCACATTCCCTAAAGCCTCTGGAATTACTCCTGTCAAAGAATTGTGGCTCAAATCTAGATCTAGAGTACCATACATGTCAAGCTTTCCAATTCCTGATGGAATGCTTCCTATTAGCTTGTTGTTTGATAGGTTCAAATCGTAAAAATGACTTATATCCCCTAAAGACTCTAGAATTTTTCCTATTATTTTGTTGTTTGACAGGTCCAACTCATCAAGCCCACTCATACTCCCTAAAGACTCTAGAATTTCGCCTGTCAAAAAATTGTCACTTAGATCTAGAGAGTACACCATGTAAACCTTGCCAATTCCTAATGGAATTGTTCCTGTAAGATTGTTTTTGTCCAATCTAAGCTCCAACAGGGACTTTCCATTTTGTATATTCAGTGGACTAATTCCTGCTAAATGATTATTTTGTAAATATAAAGTGTCCAACTGCTTAAGATTGAAAAATTTTGAGGATATGTTACCGGATAATAGATTGCCACTCAAATCCACATAAGCCAAATTAGATAAATTATAGAGCTCATCTATAATACTTCCCTCAAACATATTATTTGACAATGACAAATAGGTCAACTATACAAGTTTAGGTAGCACATTGTTCAATTGGCCTCCCAATCTATTGTTATCTAGTTCAAGCGACTGGAGTTGAGTACAATTTGCTAGCTGCTCTGAAATCGGGTTGTTTAGAAAGTTGTTAAGTATTCATTACTAGGTGTGTCAAATTTTGGGCATTTGAAACTGCAGAAGGGATGGTTCCAGTCAAGTTGTTATTTTCCATTCTTAAGCTAAATAAATTTCCTGAGAAACTCTGAGGTATCTCTCCAGATAGATAATTAAAGGAAAGGTCCAGATCCTCCAGATTGCTTAAGGAGAACCATTGGGGAGGAATAAATCTCGTTAATGTATTGTAGCTAAGATTGAGGACTTGCAGATTGCTTGAAGAACACAATTGCAGAGGATTAATCCCGGTCAGTCGATTGTAACTTGGATCAAGGGCTTGTAGACTGCTCAAAGAAAAAAATTGAGGAACAAGTCCTATCAATCGATTATCCCTTAGATTAAGGGCTCCCAAATTGCTCAAGCAAGAAAATTACTTATGAGTAAATCTTGTCAGTAGATTGCTACTTAGATCAATGGATTGTAGATTTCTCAAAGAAAACAATTGGAGAGGAATAAGCCCTATCAACTGATTGTTGCTTAGATCAAGAGTTCACAGATTACTCATAGAACACAATTGTGGAGGAATATATTTTGAAAAATTATTGAAAGATAGACGCAGTGTTGTCAAATTGGAAAAGTAGCCAACACTCTTAGGGATTGGACCTTCTAGGTAGTTGTGAGTGAGATCAAGAAGTTGAAGGACTGGCAGTTTACACGCATATTGCCAAATACTATTAGCAATATCAAAACTAGACAAGTTCAATTTTACATCATCACCCCCATTTTCACTGCAATTTACACCATACCATTGGCATGGGTCTGAATGAAGCTTCCAAAGAAACTTTTTCTGAGGATTTGAATGAATGGAGATGTTTTTCATAAGTTCAACTTGTACAGTCTTGAGAGCAAGTACAAGAGTGAGAAATGACAGAGTGAAGATGGCAATCACAAGAAGGGGAGGATGTGTGCAAAAATACCTCATACTAGTGATGTTCCCCGTTCAAAGATGTTGCTGAGATTTTCATCATTCAAATAAGTGTTGGTATGTAAGCCTCTGCTCGGTTAAGTAAAAAAAAATTAGGAAAAGGGATAGAATTCTAGTCAACGTTGATTGAAATTTTGGTCTTGGATGAAATGTCAAATGAAATTCAATGGAACCTGCTGGTCGATTTATTTCACACTATAAAACTTGAAATTATGTCGGTGTGATTTGTTGTATAACTACCAATCGCACCTTGGTGTGCAATGGGTACCCCAAAAAGGTGTGGAAGGTCATTTTGGATTTTATTTATTTATTTATTTCAAATTTTTTTGGTGCATTTATCTAATGAAGGTTTCAATGAAGAGATGATATGTATTCATTTATACAATTGAAACAAAAAATTTGAATAAGGAAAATAATCAATCTTCTTTATTATTAATATCTATATGTACGGTTCTATTTTGTTTGGAATTTTTATTTTGTCATTGTAACATTCCCTTGTTAGGTCTTTCATTATCGATACACAATCTAAATGTTTGGAAACTTTGATTAATTCAACTATCAAATGTTATGACGTCAGTAATTCCACCAAACAGGAGTTCAAATAAAGAGGCATAAATTATTCAAACCACACAACACACCAACAGATGATAAAAATCTATCATGTAGTGACTTTCTAAAATCAAACTATTTGAGGTGACGTGTACCCTAAACAAAAGTAAGAAATAGGGACAACATAGTGTCCAACTATACAAAATGTACTCACTTTATTCTTCCATAAATGTCCACACCATGTTCCAAAGCTCCCATTTTTGCACACACAAGTAGAATGCTGAGAAAATTTATGAGATTTGGCTTTACACCCATGAATTGCATTTTCTTGGAAGTTTGTAGATTTTTTTAACAAATTCATATTATCCAATTATGGTAGGTCATGAGGCAACATTTGTTTGAGGCATTTTGTTTTAAAAATTTTAAATCCCTCATTCTCTTAAAAATTCCATTTTTGTGGTCTTGCTTGTTGGTGAGGCATTTTGTGAGAACAATGACTCAAACGAAGTTGATTCTACCTATTATTTTTTCTAATTTCCTATTGATTTCGAGTGATTTTTAATTAGTTTCCATCACGTTCCATTAAAAAAAATACATCTTGTTGCATGTGATGGCTTGCATAATCTGTGTTACTTTTGTGGTTTGTTAATAGAAACTAGGAGTGTAGGTTTGGCATGACTGTGTTGGATAATATGCCTAGTCTTGTGAGTGCTTTATTTTGTTGTAAAATAATCAAAAGGGAGAGACTATATATTATTTCCCAAGTCCAAGTACTCCAGACTAGATAACTTCCCCAAGTTGAAGGAATGCTTCTTGTGAGATTATTGTTGAAGACAACAAGATAGGGAATTTGTATCCAAGTCCAAAGAATTTATATTGAAGACATTTGTAATGGAAGGGGCAATGTCAGGATATGTTCCAAAGTGCTTCATTAATTCAAATATTTTGAGATCATCCTTGCAAAATCCATGTTGTGCATATCCTACAATCATTGCATTCCTTGAGATGACATCTCTTTGGGGCATTTTGTCAAACAATTCACGTGCCTTTTCTATGCTAACACATTTTACATGCATTTCCACCAAGGAAATTGCAACTGCAACATCCGATTAAATTCCTCTAATCTTTATGGTTTGATGGATGTCCATACCTTGTTCCAATGCTCCTATTTTGGTATAGGTAGAGAGAATGCTAGAAAAAGTTGTGGAGTCTAGATTTACACCTACCAATTGCATTTTCTTGAAAGCTTCTAAAGCTTTAAAAAAAAAAATTGCATTTCCTGCAATCATTGCATTCCATGAGATAACCTCTCTTTGAGGCATTCTTTCAAACAGTTCAAGTGCCTTTTCTATGCTTCCATATTTTGCATACATGCCTACCAGAGCATTTCCAACTATGATAGGTGAAAAAAATCCTCCCAATTTCTTTGCTAGCTAACATTATCATTAGGTTTCTTATGTTATGGAAAAAAAAATTTGGGGGGTAATACCCATATTTTGTGGTATCATGCTGGAAAAAAATAACTCGAGCATTTTCAAGTGAGAAAACAAACAAATCTATTTTTTGTGTTCCATCTAGAGCATTGAATATGCTACATTATTGCTTATTTTACTAATTTTTACCATTGAGAAGGATGTGAGTAATCATGCATATCTACTAGGATAGTTGCTAACTATAATATTTGGAAAAGTTCCTCAATCCTTTATGCTTCGATGGATGTTCATACTGTTCCAAAGCAACCATTTTGGCATGGGTAGGGAGGATGCTAGCAAAGGTTGTAGAATTTCGTTTTAAACCTAACAATTATATTTTCTTGGAAATTTCTAAATCCTTTTCAACAAATCCATTTAATGCATATTCTACAATCATTGCAGTCCACGAGACCACATTTATTTGAGGCATCTTGTCAAACATTAGGGTAGTTGCAACTAGAACATCTAAAAAAATTCCTCTATCCTTTATGCTTTGATGGATGCCCATACCTTGTTCTAAAGCCCCCATTTTTGCACAGGCAAGGAGAATCTAAAAAAATCCTCCTTCCATGATGCTTTGATCGATGTCCATATCATGTTCCTAAGCTCTCATTTTGGCACATGTAGGGAGGATTTTCTACTCATTCCTATATCTAGCATTCATTACCTACCATTGGAGGAGAAAGATAAACAATCCAAACAAGAATGTACATTTAGATCTTCAACAGTTTACTAAAATAGATTTTATGGATAGCATGTGAATTACCAAGACTACAACCAAACATGGGTAATCAAATGGCTAGACAAAATGGTAATCCGCAAAATGTTGTAATCCAAAAAAATGTCCAAGCTAATCCCCAAGTCAACCCTATTTTGGGGAACTTCCTAGTAAGAAGACCCTTACAATTAGAAAGATATAGACAACTTGATTTTACTGATATCCCTAGATACCCAAATGTCTTACCAAATGACATTAGAAATTTGTTATCTAGATTCTATGGGAATAATGCAATCTCATGGGAAGATCACCTTAGAACATATTTTAATTTGGTTGATCATTTTGAGGGAGAAGATGAGGATGTGGTAATGAATTTGTTTGTGCAATCTTTGACAGATGATGCTAGGGAATGGTATAGAAGTTTTCTTGATGCTACTATTGGCTCTTGGGAAGATTTCAATAGGGTATTCAGAGAATAGTATTATTAACAAACAAGAGGTCTTGGTTATTTCCCTTCAAAAGAAATGAAGGCGTCAAAAAAACCTTCACTTGATATTAATGTCATCCTGCAAAACACTCCTAGGATAAATATACATCATGGTCATGATATTGCTTCATCTTCAAAAACATGTTTTAGTGATTGGGTTTCATTAGATTTTACACCCTCTTTTTTGGGAGAGTACAAAATCTCACAATCTAAACCTGGAGAGTCTTATGTATGTATGACACCTTCTAATAAACAAGAAAGATCAAGCTTTCACAAAAGAAATAAATATATTATACTATTGATCAAGAGAGTACCTTGTTGAGGCTTCTCCAAGCTTGCTTGATATCTCTCCCTCCAAGAATATCAAAGAAATTCTACAAAAAATATCATTTTGTGCATATCATCGAGTGCATGGTCATTCAACCAATGAATGTTAGGCCTTGAGTAACAAAATTCAACATCTTAAGGATTGTGGTGCTCTTCCTTGTGTTGATGCACCTAATTCATCTAAACAACAATGATTTGCATCCTATCATGTTGCTCATCACTATGTGGCATTGGTAGTTTTATGTCTTTTTCTCATTGCCTTTCATGGTGGTATAGTCCTAAGTGCAACCATATTTTTCATGGTAGCAACATGAAATTCCTCCAATGTATTTCTCATTGTCTCTACACTTGGGGGGAAAGGATAACTAGTTTTGGAAGGAATGCATTATTTTCAAGGATCCCCTCTTTGCCTCTTTCTCCTTAAAATACCAACATAGAAAGTATGTTGAAATTTTAAGGGGGGCATATAGTCCCCCACTCATTGTTTGCATGTTCCCTTCTTAGTGATGATAGTATACATCTCCTAGGAATTTTGACCTTTTCATCCAAAGTGTGGTCTTCTTAATTCATGTAACATGTCTTCTTTGTGGTGATCAATATTAGACTTGATTTCTTACAAGAGTGTGACCTTTCTTGGCATATTATTTTCTCCTTGGTGGTAATACTAGGGATAGTGTTCCCTAAGGTATGATCTTTTATTCCATAACTAAGTCCTATCTTGGTGGTGATGTCAAGTGTGATGTTCCATAAGGTGTGACCTTTCATGCATTAAGTAAAACCCCTTTGATTATCTTTTTAAATTTATTGCATTTAAAACCTTGCCATATTTGGGGATCACCTATTGGTGTAAGGGTGAGATGGTTGCCTTGTTTGTGGGGCAACTAAGGTTCAAATCCCCACATGGACTTTAGCGGTCTATACCGGTTTGGTCCCAACTTGGTTAGAAGGTAAATAAAGTGGCAGTTGATCTTGGAGGACGTGCAGGTGATCTTGGTGGATGTGGTGATTGATCGTGTTGGAGACGTGTGCTGCTCATGGATTCAATTTCCTATCTATGTGTCCTGCTCGTGGACTAGGGTTGGACCCACACGGGTCGCATGTGCTACTTGTGGGATATTGTCAGACTCACATGGGTTTTTCATGCCCCGTTGTTACTATATCAGACCCTCATGATTTTTTCACTCCTTTTGCTTGGTTGGTCTTAGAGAGATAAGGTTGAGGATGACACAAACTAAGGAATGGAACTGGATCCAACAGGGAGGTCGGTGGGACTGTTGGAAAGCGTAGCACTAGGATACTAGTGGAGGTGGTGGTTTAGTGGGGATGTGGCCCACTGAATGTGGTCACACTAGTTCATAGCTCCAGTCAAAAGAATTAAGGGTGTTGCCCCTTAGCAGTGATTCAACAAGCACAAAAAACAAAAACCTTTCCATATTTTATTCCATGAGTGTCTAACATAATGCAGCTTGCTAGCCTTGTGAAGCATTGATCATTCTTGTGGCACCTTATAAAAGTTATTAGGGGAGTATAACTTTTGGTATGGTTGATGTATGGGATACCTATGGACCTAGTGTAGTTTTCCCATCTACCACCTTTTTATGAGTACACACCTTATAGACCTAGTGTACATGTTTCTCATCTTTGTCTTGGGGGCTCACCTAATGTATATCAAATTGCACTAGCCCTTGTGATCATATTTTATGGCCACCTAGCTTAATATAGATTGTTTTCTAGTGGAAAGCGTCATTTTATGTTAGCATATTCGATGGATGACATTTGGTATTTGAGACAATTTAAGACTAAGGTCTCTTTACCTTACCGACTTGAACCCTTTTAGTATTAACCTTGTGTTTTCTTGTGTTCTTTTCATGTGTCTTCTTCATTTTTATATCGTGTTTACATTGTGTTTTTTTTCATTTCATCCTCATCTATATGTTATGTTATGTTCATTGTGTATGCTTCATTTTTTCCAATTGTATGTTTGTGTATCTTGTCTTGTTGCATATCATGTGTGTGTGTGTCCCTTTGTACTTATAATGTTGGTTTGTCATGGGATCTTAGATCCTGGAGGCTTGATCATCCTCGATCTTTGTCATCCTATCTCATTAAAATTTGTGCACTTGGACCCCTCTTGACACATGTTTGTCTACTTTAATGTGAATCTAAGCATAAGTTCATACTCTCACTAAAGTGGGAGCTAAATATAGTGTAAAAAAAATTATACCTTTACAATTTCACATTATGTTTGGCTCCCTTAATTTATTGGACTTAATTAAGCTTCTAATTTTCCAAATTATGTATTCCAAAGTCTTATTCTTCCCATTTTTTGAAGGAAAATCATTGAATAAATGCATTCATTTAATACTTTACCCCTAACACCTTAAATTCTAGAAAATAAGACTGGGACTCATTCACCATAATGGGACTCATGTGCCATAGTGGGACTCGTTTTCCCAATGGGCGAGTTGTCCCATCACTTTGTTTCCCTCCAAATTTGAACATGTCGATGGTGGCATTATAACATTTGAATTTCTACTTGAAAAGGTTAGCTTTTGAAATCTATTTTTTGAGAAATTAGATAAACACCTATAAATACATAGTCTTTATCATTTGAAATCTAAGGATCAAGAATTAAATATTATTTTCAAGAGCATTCAAGAGAAGAATTATCATTCATCTACAACAAAAATCAAGATCCTAACAGTAAGTCATTGTTCATTCTTATTCATGTAATGTTTTGAAGATAACATTGTGATGTAGGTTTTCAAGAATTCAAGCATCAAATCAAGAAATCTATCAAGCCAATTCAACAAGATCCAAATCCTTGGAGTGATGTGTTATCCTTTAGTCCTCTAAGGGAAGCCATTGAATGTTTTATGAGTTGTAACAATCTAAATTGTTCATTCATCATTTCCTTCCATTTTTCATTATCTTTTTCTATCAAGGTTTAATTACCAAACCGAGGTTGACTAAGGAAAACCCCCATTCTCACAAAACAAACAATTATTCTTTTTTTTGTGTATGCGAAATTCTAAGGTTGAAGAAGGATTGAAGAGATTTTGAAGGATCAATTTTGCATCATTGCACAAGTTGTCATCATTGTTGTCAAGCCACAAAAACTTAGTTTTAGAATTTTTTTTTGATAATCCAACAATGAGACCTGTGTCAAATGGAAGCTCAGATCTTGCACCAAAGGATCCAAAAAGTTGAACCAAACACCTGTACAAAGACCCATTCACCCATGAGCGAATGAGTCCTTATAGACACCTCAAAACAAATTTTTTTGAGCATATTTTTTGTCCTCTCCACCTCTCAAATCCACTGGTAAACTATTATTTTTAACTATCAGTCTTTAGGATCTTTGGGATCTTAAATAGGGGTTTGACTAAGACAAACCCTCATTCACACAAAACAAACAACTTTTCTTCTCTTTGTGTATGTGCAAGCCTTAGGTTGAAGAAGGATTGAAGAGATCTTGAAGGAGCAATTTGCATCATTGTACAAGTTGTCATCATTGTTGTCAAGCCATAAGAACTTATATACAAAATTTATTTTTGACATTCAAACAGTGGAACCTATACCAAACAGAAGCTCAGATCTTGCACCAAAGGATCCAAAAAGTTGATATCGACCCTTGTACAAAGACCCATTCACCCATGGGCGAATGAGTCCTTATAGACACCTCACAACAAATTTTTTTGAGCATATTTTTCGTCATCTGCACCTCTCAGATCCACTGGTAAACTTTTGTTTCTAATTGTGTATCTTTGGGATCTTGTAAATTTTTAAGATTAGGACATATAGGATCATTAAATTAATTATTCAAAAAATATTTAAACCATTACATTCCAGGGTATGTGCAGGATCATGATGGGCCAAAAAGTGGCGATATGATGTTATGTGTAGGGTATGTGGCTGACGACTTTTTTTTTACCAAAAATTGATGAAATGAAAAGTGTTTTTAAAAGGAAATTTCTACCTTTCCACCAATATAAATTATGCTTTACTTTGAATTTAATAAATAATTATTATTCATTTTCTATTTGAATTATGACTAAAGTCTTGATTAATAAGTTGATTGAAAACATTATAGCTTTCAAGCGCTATCACATTTTTTTTAAATCTGAAACATGTGTCTCATTCTATGCTTCACATACTATAGGATTTAAGAAGAAGTGAATTTCGTGAATTTTTGACCAAGTTAAGCTGATCAAACATAATGAGTTTTTATATTTTCAAAAGTTGTAATAAAAATTCATAATTAATTATTTACTTAGAAAAAAATAACAAAAAATATGCATCACATCGGGACATGAGTCCTCTACTTATATCTAAAATATTATAATTTTATTGTGGTTAGGTGGTTAGACAGACACCTACTTCTTATTTTTTCCCTGAAATTTAAGTACTATTGCATTGAAATTTCAAATTTTCACCAAATAGATTTTTTTCTCTTAAATAAACCTAGTAGTTTAGAAACTACATTCAATTTGCTATAGATTCTATTCTTACATATTTTTGAAATAATATAGATAACTTATTCAAATATTTACGTCAAGTTGCCTAACTCTATTTTTTCTAATTTTTTCGCCACTTAAAGGCCTATTTTTTCCATGATGATCCTACACATACCCTCCCATCCCCCTTAGGATATAGATCCAGGTTTGGTCTTCTCACCTTTAGGTTTAAAAGTCAATCTTTTGTACCTTGTGATCTATATCGCAATGAAATTTATAAAAATATGGAAATGGTCCTAGGTTATGAATACTAATCTTAAAGTCACCACATTTTTATGTTACAACATTTTATGTTAAAAAGGAGGAACATTAGACTTTCTAAGTCTTAAATGTAAAAAAAAAGTTTGGGTGTTCCTTGTGTAAGTGGGTTGAATAAGTAATGAGTAAAATAATAAACAACACTTCTTAATAAGACATTATATCAAATATTCAAACAATTAAACTAATTTAAAGAAAGAATCAGTTGAAAGCATCATATTGTTCTCTATCTCCAAAGATTTATTAATTCATAGGGCTCTTAGATTTTGTAAGAATTATGACTATTAAAATGCCAATCTAGAGAATGAGATGTTGCTAAATGCAATAATCTAATCCTATATGATGGTTTCCAAAAGGTATTGATGAAGCTACTGTGATCTAAATTGACATGAATCTTGATAAAAGAAGCTATTGTAAACTATGATGTAGCTTTGATATTGATTCTAAAATGATATGATTGTTATTTCTAAATGATAATTGCTATTGCTAAGATGCTTGATTGCTTGATTGCTATTCTTGCAAAGTAAGTTTGCACAGAGTTGGGATCCATTTCCTATAGAAAGAGGTTGTATTTATAGTTTTCATGACATCACATTTGTGAAGGGGCAGCAAAGCAAAGGTCTAGATTTGATCTGAAAGATTGAATGGTGAAGGATGAAGAAGCCTGAGATGATTATGGAGATTGTCCCTCCCCACAAAAGCATTCAGCCAGATGATAGGAAGAATCGATGGAAGAAGATGTAGAGGATTGCCTACAAATTTATCTCCAAATTTTTCCGTGAAGGTTGAGATGAATTAAATTAGACATTTCATATCTAATTTGGTAGGTGAATATGATTAGCTGTAGAATATGTGCATAAATTTGAATATTTGGTTTTATTCAATTTTAGGAAGAAATAACAATTATTAAAAATAAACAAATGTTTCTGATATTGTTTATTTAATAAAAGAGGGATAATGATAATTAAATAAAAATTATTGAAGTTTTGATTATTTAATTAAGAGAGAATAATCAAAAGAATATAAATGTGAACTATATAAATAAATATTTCTATTTATTTAATAGTAGAGGAATTAAAGGTTAATTAATCAAATAAATCGTATTTAATTAATTAAATTATTCAGACCATTTTTAGGTGTATACATTTTTCCCTTCTTTGAAGTGATGTGTTTATGCATTACTTCAAAGAAAATTTTGATGATGTTGCCAGTACCAACGAATTTTTTTTAGTATGTCCCAGATATTGATTTTGAAGTGATGATTGATATGCCCCCTCGTGAGATAAATTTAAGAATTTTTATTTTTTTGGATTTCTGGAATTTAAAAAAAAAATCATGATTTTTTGATGATTTGTGATGATTTGATAAAGATTTGATGATGATATAATTTATCTCCCGACAAACAATTTGAAAGATGCCCCTTTGATGAGTTTTGAATTAAGCCTCCAGTAAATAAAAAAAATTAATCTCACCAAAATCCCCTTAATCAACCTATAAAAAGTCAAAAAGCGATGATTTTGAATTCATTTGTGCATTTGGAGTTTGAGAATTTGGAGTGAGAGAAATTTGGAGCAAAATTTCAATCCCTTACCACACTTACCATTTCGAGCGTGTGCGTCAACACAACCGCCCGACCACCTATGGACCTCTGGTATGTACCCTTGAACCTCCTCGTTTTTTGTGTTTTTCATTTTTCGCTAGTGTATTTTGGTTTTAAAATTTTTGAATTCTTTTAGTGCATTTGTAGGCCGCAGTAGCGTATTTGCTTATTGTTCTAGCACATACACTAGTTTAGTAAATAAGTTAGTTGTTTTAGCACGTTGATAGGATGAATTAACGCATCTGATGTTTTAGCACATAGGTCTAAAATTGTAGCGCATTCATAGCGTAAAGTAGTGCATACATTGTTTTAGCACTTGGGATAAATTATTTAGCGCATACATAGGTTAAAGTAGTGCATCTAATGAAATAGCACTTTTACCGCCTATTTTAGCGCATTGAGGTGTTTTAATGGCGCATTGAATATTGTGGCGCATAAAAACATTGTTTTAGCGCATTCAAGTCAGAATGATGTAATTTGTCAATTTTGTCCTTGATTTTGTCAATTTCAATCATGTCAGTCATTGATTTGATATGATTGATGATCCCAATAGAGTAGATGATGTTCAACCTCATGATAGGCAAGGTCTGATGATTGATTGACGATAATTATCCACATGATAGTAGAGGAATAATTATAGTTTTTTTTAATAAACCTCGTGATAAGTGAGGTTGATTTTTAAATTTTTCAATTGACCTCATGATAGGTGAGGTTCAATGATAATTGCTCACGAGATTTTAGTGAAGTCTCACTAGAGCTAATTTAGATTTGATGGGCTGATTGATGTTCATGATTAACAAATATTACTGACTTTCAGTATTTTGTGATGGCAGGAGTAATTTGCAAATTTACAGATTAGAGAGCAGTTTCCTAGGACCTTTGATTTGATACTGTAGCTAGTGTAGCCTGAGACAATAGTCATCGCATGTTATGGTTTTTCATCTCTTCTAGACATGCCCTAGATTAGGATTAATTGGGGTCTCTTGACAACTTTAGTAGAGAGGTGGCATAGTGAGCAGAATACCTTCCACCTTCCTATCAGCGAGATGATAGTCACTCCTTAGGATGTATGGTGGATTATGAGGATACCCATTTTTGGGGAGGTTGTAGTTTATGATTCTATAGAGCAAGGCAGGACCGAGGCACTACATTGAGTCTTTCAAGATGATATGATTTGTGGGTACGAGATCTCACGGAAAGAGATGGTAGATTCCTATGCTACCCTGCCTGTTATACTTGCTAGTTTCATTGGAGGGTTCCTTTGTCCTGATTGCAGGTCAAAGGGACTTTTTGTTGGTTGGGGTCGTGTGTTGGAGAGTATGATTGTACATGGTACCAAATATGCATTGCGCATGCGTATGCTTTCTCATCTTTATCATGATTTGCATTCAGTTGTCTACCTCTGAGGTCACAGTTTGTCTTCTAGGGTTACATTGCTTCAAGTGTGGGCATGGGAGCATATATTTGTTACGCATCCAGTGACAGTTAGATAGAGACCGACTATGAGGCCTTATGTTCACAAACACAAAGGTCATATTACTCAGCCTAGGTTGGGTAGTTGGAGCATTGGAGGAGAGTCTTGGATGATATAGAGGCCGATACATGGTGGCCCTAGATTGCGATCACTGGGATGAGGATGATACATAGATGGGATACCTCTATGATTTGATGTTTCTGATTGGTAGGACTCATTTTATTTTGGAGAGATTTTTGTTCAGGAGGGTGCTTAGACATTACAACATAGTATAGGGCATGCCCCAAGGTGTTTCTCATTATGCCCGACATCAGGTCAATACCGATGATTAGGGACCTTGCCTTTCATATGATATTGTAGTTCAGGAGTACCATGATCTATAGCCTTTGGTTTGGGATATTTGTCCTGATATTGTCGAGGCTCTAGTTACTACAGATTATGCCGAGTATCTTTCTTTACATCCTTTTCCATGGATTTCCATTCCTAATGAGCTAGTTCCATTACCTGGTGAGGAGTTTGTTGTTGCACATGGTCGCTAATGAAGGAGAGAGGAGGGTGGTGAGAAGGAGGTGGATATTGAGAGTAGTGATGATGATGATGGCAATGGTGATGAGTATGATATCAGTAGTGAGGAGGGAGATGTAGATGGTGGAGACGATGGTCGAGGTGGTGGAGACAATGGTGGAGGTGGTGCAGATGATGTTCCTTCATTGAATGTCAGAGAGATCAAGGTGCCTCATAAGAGGCGATCATTAGTAGCTCCTATAGAGTAGCATGTTTAGATTGGGATACCTTTCGAGCATCAACAAACGCAAATTGTGAGTCTATAGGTATAGGTACAGATCTTGCAGGGTTAGTTGATTCAGTCTCGTGGATTATTAGTTCAAACTCAGACTCAGATGTGGACATAGTTTTAGGCTCATGCGCAAGCTCTCAATCAAGTACAGGGACAATTGGCAGCTGCTCAGGAACAGATTGCCTCATTGATAGCTGAGAGATATGCAACCAAATGGGCTACAAAGTAGGCATAATTGACAGCTAAGAGATTATAGAGATTGGCTAATGGTACATTTGTATCTAATTATATGAGAGAGATTATTTATGTGGGTAGAGAGGCAAAGTACTATAGATGGCGGTACCATGATGTAGTTCCCTCTGAGCAAAGGGTGAGTTATGCCCAATCTCAATCAGGCAGGACTCATTCTAGGACTATTAGTGTAGGTGTGACACAACCTCCACTAAGAGATCTAAGAGATCTTGGTACATCTGGTGGTGGAGGGACTGGTCTACAAAGTCCTGCACCATCTGGAGCTAGCAGCACATAGCTGTATGATTTTCCTCTCTGATGTATTTGAGATATGATGTATACTCCAGTTCCATTGATTTACAACCATTTTTTATGTTACATCTCCTTACATTTCAGACATCATTGTATACTTGACATTATGATTTTGAGTTTTATATGATATACAGTGAATTGATCATCTATATGTGTTCTATATGGTTCTATGATGGATGCATTTAATTCATGTTCTCTATGCCATGTGATGATCTATATGATATTGTTATAGATTCATTTAATGATCATGATGATATGCTATGATTTATGATGTTTTATTTATGATGTAAAAATGTGATATGTCAAATAATGATGATGTATGGATGCATGATGGATGTTGTTATTTACATAGATTGATAGATGTATGATGATGTGTATATCTAAATTACATGATAATGTAACCATCTGCATGATGATGGATATGATGTTTCAATGATATATGAAAATAATGTTAATAGGATATGATGCGGTTTTATTTTTGATATTTCAAATGCAAATATATGATGCAATGAATGTATGAATGAGTGATTAATATAATGGTACTTTGAATGTATGATATATGATATGATGACTGAATGATGAAAATGTAACTACAAAGAAATTTTTTTGATAGTTTTTCTCATGTAATTTTATGATGTGATGCACAAATGAAGAAATGACATGATTAATGCAAATTATATGATCAGATGTTTGAATGATGAAATGATATAATAATGTTTCCTAATGTATGTAATGAAAATGATTATATAGCTATATGATAATGATGATGTTTTTGTTAATGTCAAGTATACTCAATCCATTTATGAGAAAAGATAACATCATTTTTGAATCCTTTACCTGCTTTTGTACAAATACTCTGCAGATGCAAAACTAACATGAATTCAATCTAATTTACCATACAAATCTACATGTAAAAATTGACACCTTAATAGTCCATTTATTTTTCTTTTTATCATCATGGAGCTTTTAAAATTTTGAAAGTGAGTACAAGCATCGATGGTATAATTTAGACCATGATGACCTAAGTACTACTTTCATGATTTTTGATATTGCAAGTGAACACAAGCATCTAGGTATAATTAAATGGAGATGACCTAAGCATTTCTTATGTAAACAGAAAAGGATCAATCATTTTATTATGTGAATTGGAATGTCATTAGTGATACTTTGTAGAGCACGTCTCGCGACAATTCACACAATAAATGATTAATTCACAAATAGCAGACAAAGAAAATATCATTCTTCTTCCTAGCTTCTCTAGTTCAATACATCATCGAGTTGCTCCAAAGAAATGATAATAAAGATCAAAGTACAACAATTAAGCCTCTACTTAAAGTATTTCAATCATTATTCAGATTAGATCATCCATCTATAGTTTGTTTGGATTGATTTGATTTCAGCTATTTGATATGGATGGTTGATTTTCTAAAATGTTTCTGATGTTCAATGTATGTTCAATGTTGGGTTTCACTGTGCTCATTGTGTTTGTTGCATTTTCATACTACTGTTTGTCTATTTGATTAAGCTCAAAGTTTATTGCCCCTAGTGAGTTCAAGATTTTTCCCCCAACCTAGGGTGTAACACAATCACTTTGCCATGATATATACATGATGTTCTCTTTTCAAATAATAGGTGGAAAGATGATGGCGAAAGTGAACAACAAGTCATGCATCCAATAGATAGAAAAGCTGGTGTAAATCACAAGTACTGCCTGTTTTCAGGTTTTCACTACTTTCTTTTATTGCACTTTTTCAAACTATGATTTTTTTGTATTTTTCTCTTTTTCTAATTTTTTTTGTATTTTCTCTTTTTCTAATTTTTTTTTCCATCATCAAGATGCCTGTTTGCTAGGTTTTCATCAAGGTGACCATTTCAAATATGCACTAGATGAATCAAGTATAGAATTTCCTAAAATGGATATTGTTGATAGGTTCATCGAATAGATCCCCTTCAAGTGTAGATAGTCGATAGGCTCCAGATCCATAGACTAATATGGTAACAAAGGGACCTAGCCAGTTAGGTTCAAACTTCCCTTTCTTTTCTCTGTCCTGTTGATTTTGAGGGTTTTCTTTTAGGACCAAGTCACCAACCTGAAAGACTTTTGGCTTTACCCTATGATTGTAGCTTTTGGAAATCCTCTATTGATATTCCTTCAAATGGTTCACAGCTTGTTAACAACATTCATCCAACAGTTCTAGCTCTTGAAGTCTAGACACTCTATAATCCTCATCTGGAACAATTCCTTTCAGTGACACATGGAGTGATGGAATCTCAACCTCAATGGGTAGTATGGCCTCTGATCCATATACCAAGGCATATGGTGTAGCTCCTATAGGTGTTCTAATACTGGTTTTGTATGCCCAGAGAGCAGGATTCAATTGAACATGCAAATCATGTCCAACATCATTGGCAGTCTTCTTCAGGATTTTCATGATAGTTTTGCTTGAGGCCTTTGCCTAGCCATTCCCTTGAGGATAGTATGGTGTTAAAAAAATATTTTGGATATGAAACTTCTCACATAGTTCCTGCACATCTTGATTCTTAAAAGGTCGACCATTGTCTGTGACAATGGACTGAGGCATTCCATACCTACATATGTGGTAATTGAGTATGAAAGAAGAGATCTATTTTCTTGTGATTGTGGTTAGGGGAATCACTTTTATCCATTTTGTAAAGTACTCTGTTGTTGTGATTATAAACTTGTGTCCATTGGATGAAGACGGATTAATATTTCCGACCAGGTCCAATGCCCACTGACAAAAGGGCCATGTTGATGTGAACGGATGCAATTCTTGTTCTGGTGCATGGATTAGATTACCATGTATTTGACATTTCTGGCGCTTCTTAACAAACTAAAAAGACTCCTTCTCCATGTTTGGCTAGTAATACCCCAAACGAAGGAGTTTCTTTGCTAGGGTTAGTCTACTTGAATGAGTTCCATAAATACCTTCATGAACCTCACGTAAAGTTGTCATAGACTTATTATGTTCTAGACACTAAACAAGAGTACCATCTAGACCTTGACGATAAAGTATGTCCACCATTAAGGTATGTTGTGCAGTTTAGTGAATGAAGTTGTGTTTCTGGTTCTGGAAAGATTGAGAGGAAGGATATTATCTTTCAGGTAAGTGTAGGTCTTTCCATAAATGGAGGATTCAATGTCAACTAATTGGCATATGGTTTGACAATCTAGATTATCATAAGCAGGATTAGACACTTGTTCCACCATAAACTCATAATGACCTTTCTTTTTTGGCAACTATAAGAGAGAAGCAATTGTCGCCATAGCATCCACAGCTTTGTTTTCTTCCCTTGGAATATGTTCAAACATTATATCCACAAAGTAATTTTTTAGATCATCTATCATCTTCTTATATGGAATCAACTTCTCATCTTTTGTTTGATATTCATCATTTACCTGATAGATGACTAGTTGTGAATCTCCATATACTTGTAGTTTTGTGATCCTCCATTCAATCACCACTTTGATGTCAATAATTAGCGCCTCATACTTAGCTACATTATTTGTACATGGAAACATGAGTCTATAGGACTTTGGGATGGTGTTTCCTTGAGGTGTAACAAATAGAATTCCAACACCAGACCCACGTTGTGTGTATGATCCATCAAAATAAAGCCTCCATTGTTGTGTTGTCACAGTAAGAATGTATGTATCAGGAAACTCAATGTTCATTGGATGATCATCTAGTAATGGAGCCTCTGCTAACCGATAAACTATCACTTGACCCTTGATGGCTCTCCTATCCACATAATGGATATCAAATTCACTTAAGATCATGACCCACTTGGCTAGTCTCCCTGTTAAGGCAGCCTTGCTTAGCAAATATTTTAATGGGTCAATCTTAGCTATGATTCTAACTGTGTGTGTCAACATGTAATGTCACAACTGCTGGGTAGAAGATACCACTGCCAAACAAGCTTTTTCGATGAAGATGTGATTTATCTCATAACCATTCAAAGTCTTGCTAATATAATAGATAGCTTGTTCCCGTCCCTCAGGATCTTCCTGTGCCAATAAAGCTCCTTAATAAATACCCATTGTTGCAATATATAACAACAATGGTCTCCCTTTTGTAGGTCATCAATATGGAGGGTGACATTAGATATTTCTTTATTTGATTGAAAGTTGTTTCCAACCCTTCATCGCATTTGAAAGATACATTATTATGTAGAAAATGATTAAAGGGATGAATTTTGTCTGCTAATTGGGAGATAAATCTCCTAATTGATTGTAGCCTTCCTTGTAGAGATCTTAGTTGACTGATATTCTTTGGTGGTGACATTTCCATTTTTTCCTTGACCTTGGCAGGATCTACTTCAATGCCTTTTTCTGAAACTATGTAACCTAGAAGTTTTTCCGATGTAACACCGAACACACATTTCTTAAGGATTTAACCTGACATTGAACTTCTCCAGTATTGTAAATATTTTTCTTAGAATCTCTAGATGTACTTCTCTAGTATATTATTTTGCTAATATATCATCCACATAATCTTCCATAAAAGTATGCATCATGTCATGGAAAATAGTGGTCATTGCATGCTAATATGTTGCACCCGCATTTTTCAACCAAAAGGGCATGACATTCCAACACAATGTTCCCCATAGGCATGTGAATGATTCCTTTTATTGATCTTCAAGTGCTATCTTGATTTGGTTATACCCTAAGAAGCCATCCATTAGTGACAACATGGCATGCCTTGCTGTTAAGTCCACAATAATGTCAATGTTTGGTAAAGGAAAATCATCCTTTGGATATGCCTTATTTAGATCTCTAAAATCTGTGCATATTCTAATACTATTATCTAGTTTAGATATAGGTACAATATAAGAAATCCCCTCAACATAGTTGATAGACCTGATGAATCCTACATCTAACAACTTTTTCATCTCAGCATTTACCATCAAGGCAATATGCAAATGCATTTTCCTTAGTTTTTGCTTCACAAGTTTTATCCTAGATGGTAGAGATAAATGATGCATTAGAAGATTTGGATCTAAACCTGGCATATCAGAGTATGACCAAGAAAATTTAATGGTGCAGGAGCACCTATTTGATCACATGCCTCCATGAATCCATATTGAGTTATTTGTTCCATTTTTATGTTTTGAGATTTTAATAAGCCCAAGAGGCCACCTTTGTGGTGTTATAGGTCATAGGATGTTGTTCATTTCTCATATATTGTAAAAATTGTCAAAAGTGCAAAACTAGGTAGATGAAATGTCATTAAGGTGTTTTGTCAACACACTAATCAAAAGGTGGTTGAAAATAGTTGGTTTGGGTTGAAAATGTATAAATAAACCCTCCAAAACTCGAATTGGGGGTTGGAGACATTATTTTTGAAGTTAAATGAATGGCAACCTCAAGTTTGGTATGCATTTTCTGATTTTTACATTGTTACCAGATTGAAGTTGTGATTTTTACAGCCTGGTATGGACTCAAATGATAGAGTATCATATATTTATGGAAATATCTCTGTTTCTAGTTTCCAATTCTTTTTGTCTCATTGAATTTTATCAGTTTTGTGGAAGATATGATTATTTTGGTGAGACTGCCTATTCTAACAATATTGTGCAGAATTTACAGTCTGAAAAGTGTGATGGTACGGAATATGAAGTCTATATTTTGGATTTGAAACCAAATATATTTTGTTACTATGTGAATCTACTTTCATTTGCTTCAAGTCTCATCAAATTTCATTAAGATTTGAATGAGTTATGACCATTTTTGTGAGGGCAGGTCTGAACCCTACCTAGGGTTTGCAGTTTTGGGAAAAACGTAATAACTTTCATTTCCACCATTGGATCTTCATAATAATTTGAGGAAGAGTATATAACTATGTTTTCTTCAATCTCACCAGAGGGATTGGCTTCATTATTCTTTTTGTAGAAGTTATTAATGACTGTTCATGGCAATAAATTGTGGGCTGCCATAGTTATGTTTCCAATGTGATATACAATGTTTAATAACATGTGTTATAAAAAGATTGTTTTGGATTATTATTGAAGGTTTGTGGATGTTTTGTGAATCCTCATAGCTCTGCATCAAATTGGTATCAGAGCCTAGAAAAGATATGGGCTGGTGAAGTTTGTTGGTTTTGTGTTGGTGTTTGTGGTTGTGTGTTGTGTAGGTTGAGGAAGAAACCTGATTGCCTAGGTGTGGCAAAGTAAAGTGGAAGCAAGGAGAGACTTGCTTGTGGAGATGGATTTGTTGAGAAGATTGGAAAGATATTTGCAGGCTGAGGATTCAAGAAAGAAGGAAAGAGAGGAAAAAGAGTTGAGAAAGAAGGAAAGAAAGAAAAGGATAAGGCAAGAGAAGATGGACAAAGAGATTGCTGAGTTGAAGGGAGAATTGAAAAGACTTGAAGAAGAGTTCCAAGAATCCATGATGAAGATGGAACAAATGATGAAACAAGATACAAGTTGGCATTTGACATTGAAAAGGAAGATGGTTTGGCCTATAAAGAAGATTATGAAGAAACAAAGAAAACAAAAGAAGGCAGCAAATTCAGTCAAAGATGAAGAAGAAGATTTATGGGCACAATATTTAGCCATTGAAGAAGAATGGAATAGTAAGGTTGGTGTTGGAAAAGTCACACAAGAGGAAGAGGAACTCATCAAGGTAGAAGAAAACAAGGACATTGAGGTTTCAAGTGAATTGGTTTCCAGATTGGATAAGTTGGTTATGGGTGAAGAGGAATTTGAAGTACAAGAAGACAAGGAGGAGACCTCAAGGTCTCTATATTTTGTTTCTAATTTTTCTTTGGATTATGTATGTGCAGATTATGAAGGACAAAGTGAAGTGTTTGATGATATGATAGAGTTTTGGGACTTCCAAGTTGCAGGGATACTTGAAAGGAGAAGGCATAAGAATAAAAAAAGGAATAAAGGACAAAATCTGATTGAAAAGAAAAAGGACAAGGTGCAACCTAACTGGAAGACTAGGAAGAAGACAATTCAAAGGGGCTTGAATTCTTTTGCCCTCGGGAGTTTGGTGCAGGAGCACCTATTTGATCACATGCCTCCATGAATCCATATTGAGTTATTTGTTCCATTTTTATGTTTTGAGATTTTAATAAGCCCAAGAGGCCACCTTTGTGGTGTTATAGGTCATAGGATGTTGTTCATTTCTCATATATTGTAAAAATTGTCAAAAGTGCAAAACTAGGTAGATGAAATGTCATTAAGGTGTTTTGTCAACACACTAATCAAAAGGTGGTTGCAAATAGTTGGTTTGGGTTGAAAATGTATAAATAAACCCTCCAAAACTCGAATTGGGGGTTGGAGACATTATTTTTGAAGTTAAATGAATGGCAACCTCAAGTTTGGTATGCATTTTCTGATTTTTACATTGTTACCAGATTGAAGTTGTGATTTGTACGGCCTGGTATGGACTCAAATGATAGAGTATCATATATTGATGGAAATATCTCTGTTTCTAGTTTCCAATTCTTTTTGTCTCATTGAATTTTATCAAGTTTTGTGGAAGATATGATTATTTTGGTGAGACTGCCTATTCTAACAATATTGTTCAGAATTTACAGTCTGAAAAGTGTGATGGTACGGAATATGAAGTCTATATTTTGGATTTGAAACCAAATATATTTTGTTACTATGTGAATCTACTTTCATTTGCTTCAAGTCTCATCAAATTTCATTAAGATTTGAATGAGTTATGACCATTTTTGTGAGGGCAGGTCTGAACCCTACCTAGGGTTTGCAGTTTTGGGAAAAACATAATAACTTTTATTTCCACCATTGGATCTTCATAATAATTTGAGGAAGAGTATATAACTATGTTTTCTTCAATCTCACAGAGGGATTGGCTTCATTATTCTTTTTGTAGAAGTTATTAATGACTGTTCATGGCAATAAATTGTGGGCTGCCATAGTTATGTTTCCAATGTGATATACAATGTTTAATAACATGTGTTATAAAAAGATTGTTTTGGATTATTGTTGAAGGTTTGTGTGATGTGTTGTGAATCCTCTTGCTCAGATCATTTAATCCTTCTTTTCTTCAAAGAACTTGACAAATTTTGGCTTTTCCTATTCAATCATAGATGTTGCCAAATGTAAAGTCTTTGCTTTTTCTGTTGTGCCAATATTAATAGACTATGTAGGCTCCACCAATACTAATGATCTTTCATGATAGTGTTCCTGGAAGGGTGTCAAATCTCCCATCTTTTGGTGCCTCAGAGAGGTTTTCACCATCAAATGCATTCTTTATTTTTACTTTTTTGAGATCTAATGCTTCCATTGAATGGTTTTCACCATTAGATCCATTATTCTTGTTTTCAATTTTATAACTGAAAGATTTGACACCCTCCTGACCTAGAGCACCATTATGAGATTTATGATTAAAACTTTTGTCAGGTTTTTCATAACAAAGAAAATTTACGATAGCATCATCATTTGCAAAGATAGGAATATTGATAGGTTCTATAGACATCCAAATTTGACCACTTCCATATGGTCAAATTTGTCTCCTTATTCATCCCTTTAACTCATACACCTCATCCTCTTGGTCAGTATTAATTAAATCACTCATTTAATTAATATTTCATGGTCTACCTAAGGTCCCTAAAGTAGTTAATTCAATAATTAAATATATTACCACCTTTTCCTCTCTGAATTAAATAAATATATCAATTTATTTAATTTATTAATTTAACCTTTTTGAATAAAATTAATTTAAAATCCTTCCTTTTTCTCTCTCTTTGTCACATCCTCCATAATCCTTTCTAATATGGATTAATTTAATTAATTCATGATTAGGATATGCATCCTCTTAATCAAGGATTAATGTCACACCCTCCTACATTTGCCACTTGCCTCTAATCTTTTGTTAATTTTCTTAATCAAGTGTTTGCACAACCTTAATCAAAGCCATTAGCCACATTTAGCATCCCTTTTTATTCAACCCTTCCATTTACCTTTCTTAGCATTGACCCTCTTTCCCATGTAAATTTTTAATTCACATTTATTCACCCTAGGTTCCCCTCTTCCCCATGGGAATTTTTAATTCACATTTTATTCCTCCTAGAATCCCTTTTTCCCATTCATCTTCTAGAATCTTTGACTTGTCACATCAAGTCACATGTGGACAAGTGCTTCCCTTTTTGGAACATTGTCTTTTCCATGGGATTCTTCCAAGCATGTGAATTTTTAATTCACATTTATTCACCCAAGATTCTTCCCATCTCCCAATGTACTTGCAAGGTAATTATCCTTCCTCCACATCATGTAACTCCCCTCCACCTCACTTCCAAATCATCTTATCCTTGGCCATCTCACATTCCACATGTCAAGGTGTGAGGGCTTGTGAGTCCTCAACTCACCATAGCCCTACATCTTGACCTTGGTGGCTTAATCTCAACCATTCAATTCTCTAGAGAATTCAAATTTCTCTATAAATACCCCCTCTTCTAAGGCATTTGGGGACTTAATATTTTTTACACCCACATGCTATCATTTTGAGCACTTAATTCACAAATATTTCCTCTCACTTAGTTAATTCATTCTATCCATTAGCATTGCATTCTATCGCACATTTATCATATTGCATAGCCATCCAAGGAGCACACAAGGATTTTAAACATCAAGGGCCAACCAAGGGATTCATCAACATGAAGAAGGTATAAGCAATTGCATTATTTCATCTATTTTCTTTGTGTTAACAATTCCTTAGGCTAATCTTTGAGGTGTCTTTTTTGTTTTCTCTCATTGCATTATAGTTGTTTTTGCATATTTAGGATAGATAAACATCTAGGATCACAGGTTCAATTGGTTCCTAGTCAATAAGTTCAGGATGCAGTAAGGGTAGAAAGTCATCAGATTGGTTAAGGTCAACGACAATAAAGGTTCTAATAGAATTTTTTTCAAAAACATTCAGTGGTAATGTCAAGGTCTATGATATTACTCTCCTCTAAGTCATCTATCTCACTCAATATCTGCTCATCTTCACTTGGGTCATCGATATTTTGCAATCCAAATACAAGGGGTCTGGTCCCTGAGCTTTGTCCCTCCTCACGTGTGGGTGCATAATTTTTTATGACATCAATTTTTATGTCCTTGCATGATGTTTCTGATAAAGAATCCCACTCATACTCATTAGAATTTTTCCTAGAACTATCCTGCATTTGAAGGATTCTTTCAACAACTCTATGAGTGTTTTCTTCTTTTGTCTTTTGACTGAAGTGTGAAAGGTTGAATGGGTTCTAAAATTCCTTCCTTCCTTTTTCCAATAGGTCGTTGTCGTTCATATCCCATTTTCTCTAATATTTCTTTTCCCTTTCCATATTGATCTATCTTTATGCTAATGTTTGGTTATGTGGAGGCTTCGTCATCTTTGTAGAGCCAATTGAGAATGGCCTTATCTTCAGATTCTTCTTCTAGAGTACCTTCCTTTACAAATCTATTATCTAAAACTATGGTAGGTGTTGATGATTGTTTTGTTGATGTTGATGGTTGTCCATATGTCCTTGGAGATGGTAGCAATTGTGAAAAACATAAAGATTTCTCAAGAAAATACTCTCCCATGCTCTTTTCTTTTAACTGGATCTTGTCTTTGAATTGTTGTGATAGAGAATCCAGTTGAGCTTCATTGTTTGATGGGGTGGAGTTAGCAACACTTGTCTCTTTTGACTTGTCCTTTTTCTCAACCCATTTAGATACAAAATTTAGTTTCCTTTCACTGTTAGATGAACTAGAAGTGTTTGCTTCCCTATTATGGGGCACCAAAGTGTCTTGAGTTGTCTTAAGCATGTTACAAGTTTGGGGATTATTTTAGTCAACTGATATAGTGATTTCTTGTCCATTGATAGGAAAATTTAAGCACTGATGATAGGTCGAAGGAACTACCTACATTTCATGAATCCACAAACGTCCCAAGAGTATATTATATTTCAGTTCTTTTTCTAACACTTGGAAAACTATATTCTTGACAATTGGTCCCACTTGAATAGACAACATGATCAAACCCTTGGAGGATATCTCTTTTTCATCATAGGATTTTATTTTGATCTTCCATCTAGTATCAATAGCATTATCAAAATAACCTAGTGCATGGATCAATTTTAAAGTGCAAATTTTTAAACCAGCCCCACCATCTATTAAGAAATGTTTTACTCGATGTTTGTGGATTAAGACTTCAATATGAAGGGCGGAACTGTGCGGATAAGTAAGTGACACATCATCTTGTTCTAAAAATGATAGGAAGTGAGGCGTGGTTAAGTGTCCCACCATAGCCCATAATTGACAAACATCCAAATTATTGGGTACTGTTGTGGCCACACGAGCTTGTTCTAAAACCTCCTTATGAGATGGTGAGATTTTAAGGAGTTCCAAAATTGATATTTGTGCCGGTATTTTCTACAGTTGATCGATGATGTTGTATTTATTTGAAGGGGTAGAAATGGTTTTAGATTAAACTCCTTTCAATATTACCTTGGATTGCCCCCTTGTTGTTGCATTGACTATTTGATGATCTTGGTTTTCCCTGATATTTATGACATTGATCTGATTGTTGGATGTATCGATGTTTGGGGTTAGATCTATGGGTATGATGTCATTTGTTTCCACATTATCAGTTTGATCATGAATAGTTTCATTCTTCTCAATTGTAGAGATACAATGAATAGTGTTGTCATAAACGTAGTTTACATTTTTATCTTTACTATTTGTAGAAGAAGATTCTCCCTTTTCATAATTTGGTAAAGTATTTTTAAATGCACCCTGATCATTTTTTGCTTGATTTCCTTCTACGAATAGCTTCTTGTTGTCAATCAAATCTTGTACTAGATGTTTCAACTACATACAATCATTTGTTTTATGTCCTTTGTTTTTTATGAAAGTTACAATAGTCAACATCATTCCACCAAATGGTTTTACTTTTGGTTCCCAATTTATTGCTTCAGGTAAGGTGATAAGTTAATTTTCAATAAGTTCTCTCATTTATAATTCTAGTGTTTGTTCCAATGGTGTGAATCTTCATCAATTTGATGGTCTTGGATATTTTTGTGGCTTATATTCTCCATTGTTTGGATTGTTGTTTTGAATGACATTCTGATTGATGTTTTGGTCATTATTTCGATTGGTCTTTGCAATAGTTGTCGTCAAATTAAATATTGGTTTTGCATTTTGTGTCATTTGTACCATCATTGTTTCTAGTATTTCTATTCTTTTTCCAAAACTTAGGTTTATCATTGTTGCCATAGTGATTTGAGGAATTTGTATTGTTTGATCCTTCATTGTAATGTTTTATCACCCCTCTTTTGACCAAGGGTTCTTCGATATTGAGCCTATTTTCAATCACTTTCTCAAATGTAGGTGGACATTGTAGTACTAGCCTATAGCTCATGTCATTAGTTAAGTTGTCAATGAATAGTTCCATCTTTTCCTCTTCAAGAATTGAACGTGGATACCTAGAAAACAAACTTCTCCATCATTGTAGAAATGAGAGGAATGTTTCACAGGTTTCTTTTGTTTCATGTTATAAAGGTCTTTTATTGTTACCTCATGTTGAATATTAAAGGAAAATTGTGAGATAAACCTATTGACTAGTTCTTCAAAAGTTCAAATTTCGAGTTGTAGTTTAGAGAACCATTCCATACATTGACCTCCTAAGCTCCTTGGAAATAACCTCATTAGATAAGTTTCCTCTTGTGAAAATTTTAAACTCATGGTTATAAATTCCCTCACATGATCAATTGGATTTTTTTTACCATTGTACTTGTCATATTTTGGGAATTCACAATGTCTAGGAAATGGTATCATTGCCACACTTGGATGAAAAGGATAAGGAGAAATGTCTTGTAATGAGTACCTCTTCGTGGTTCCTTTTTGCATATCTTGAAGTTGTTGTTGCAAGTTTTTCATTTGATGTGTTAGTGCTACCACTTGATCTGTGTTTTGTGGTTTAGTTTCAATTCTCACGGGTGCTTCTTTTAATCGATTGATATCAAAATATTTTGGGAGTTTCGCACCTAGTTCTGCTAGCATCAAAAGGTATTTTCCATATCTTTTTCTAGGACTTTTTCCATAAATTTATGGAAATTGGGATCTTGTTGTGTTGTTTGGATGTCCTCTTGGGATATTTCATTTGTGTCATTTTGGTGGAATTTGTGAAAGGGATTTTCTTTAGCCATGGTCTTTGTTGTTTCAATATCTTTTTCCCTAAGTTTTTGTTTTTGTAACCTTGTCAAAACTGGCATACACGTGTTCGTTATTCTCACTAAAATTTGATCCTTTTGGATGAGTGTCAAGGATATTAACTTAAGTTAAATAGAATGATAAATTCTATTGATGTGACTAGTTAAAAATATGATTATTGTGTTTCGTTTCGTGATTGTAGGATGATAAAATCATGATAAAGAAACTTAACGTAATAATCCAGAATTTTGTGTTTGATGATTTAGACACTCTATGTTTGTAACGTCTTGGTTTAATTTGATAAAGTTTGACTTGTAAGGTCCTATTTTTCCAAGTTTAAGACACTGTCTGGACTATGAAAATGTTTCCACTCTAATAAAAACCCGAGTTCTGATGTCAAAAGTCTGATAGCAATTTCTAATAGCTCTTTGTTTTCTAGTTTTGTGGATGCGCTATTACAGAGGGAGGATGCACTAAAACAAGCTATGTATGCACTACAAGATATGGTGAATGTGCTATCAAATAGGGTATATGCGCTAAAACAAACTGTGGTTGCACCAAGATATTGATAATTTCTAACACTGGCAAGTTTTTGGTGACAAACTGCAGATGCATCATAAGATTAGTCAGATGCACTGAAACAATGTTTGGGTACACTATTTGGGTTGAAAATGTGCTAAAATAGACTGTGTATGTGCTATTCTGGGACTATTCACAATGTTGTCTGGTTTTTCTCAGTAACAGGATTGATTTCTAGGTGCAATTTTTTGAATTGTGGATATTTTGATAGGGTATCTTGCTAGTAAATCTCTGATTTTGATGATCTAAATGGCTGATACCTTCAAAAAATGACCTTTCATGCATAAAAGCTAGTTTAAAAAATGATGGTCTTCTAATGTTTCCAAGTTTTCTTCCTATTGTAACAATTGAATTAGCCAGTTGGAATATTGTATTGTTGGTTGTGGGATGAAAGAATGATGAATGGGTTGACTATGATTATGCTTTTGTGAAAGAGATCTTCGTTGGAAATAAGCTTGTGAATATAAAGGCTCTAAAGAAAAATCATCAGTATGTCCTCTAGCAAAGTCTTGATATCTATGGATGAAAGTTCAATGTTCAAGTAAGATTTTCCTATTTTGATATAAGAAGCGTCTCATTTTCAAAAGTTTTTTTTAACTAAGTTTCTTTTTTGGTTTCTTGACTCTTTTTGCAAGGGCTTTCCTAAAAAATGTTGTTGATTTCCAATCTCTTAACATGAATTTTCATAGGTTGATTTTTCAAACTCTTTGTGTTTTTTTGGATGATCTTATCTGAATTAATGTTTTGAAAACACAACAAATAGTTGTAAAACAGTTGTTATTAAGTCCTAGAATCTAAACAGTAAGTGTATGTTCAAGAATCAAACATCATCCTCCTTGATTTCCATTGGTATTTGACAAAGAATACACTTCAAGCAGACTCACTCTTAAGGTCAAAATGTCATCATAATACTCAACAACCCACATCTTAAAATTGCATTGACTCACATAGCTATCACCCCCTAGAGGGCACCCATTTTTTTTGTCTTTTCCAAGCATGTCCTCAAAGTTAGATTTCTTGATCCATTGAGAAAACGGTCCTTGGCAATTATATGGTGAGTGTCTTGGGGGCAGATTTTTCCCTCCCCTTGCACTGTGAGTATTACAATGTTTGGATACTAACATAGTTGGATTCTACACTAAGGTTCATATATAGGATATCTGTTCGAAGTGGAAAATGATAAAATCCCTCAAGAGACCTCCCAATCTTTAGAACAAAGATTTTGGAGATGGTTATCTTGCACACTTCTGGTAAACGTGGGTTTCCCCAGATTCACTTTTATTTTATAGTGGGTTGGAAAACTTGGCTTTGGTTGTTGCCACTCAGGTCGTTCCCGTAGGGTGAGTACATTTTCCAGCTACAGCAGGCCTTCTAAAGAATTTAACAAAGCATAAAGTGCATGAAATTAAAAGATGAGTCTGACATTTTGATCACCCAGTTAAGGGGAGAGCATAGGCCTATCACCATACAATCACAACAAACAATATCAATTTTTAAAGCCCAAAAGACAATTTACTATTCTACATGAAGATATTGCTTCACAAAAGATATGATGTTTATTTTAACTGAGATAGAATTGTATAATGACTACCCTAGGATTGGTGTATTTTAATCCAAATGACTACCCTAGGACTGGTTCATTTTAATCAAAAATCAGCAATGAAACCACTAGTCATGGTTGCGTCAGATCCAGACAGCTAATTATAAATGTGCTAGAACAGAGGTCATATGCACTATAGAATTGATCATATGCGCTACAAAAATTTATCGTATGCGCTACATAATTGATCATATGTGCTAAAACAAAGTGTTGGAAGTTTTTACAAATGCATTGGAGTCTCTAGTGGATGTCTCGGAATAGTTGTCAAATGTGCTAAACTACTTGGTGAATGGGCCAGAACAATTGTTGGATGCGCCATAAAATCTCTCAATTGCGCTAAAAGAAACACGTCAAAAGCTTGCACAAACACTTTTCTAGAAAAATTGTTAAAATTGGGGGTTTTTCCCCATGGTGGGCACCAAAATGTAAGTTGGTTGAATAAGTAAGGAGTAAAATAATAAACAACACTTCTTAATAAGACATTATATCAACGATTCAAATAATTAAACTAATTTAAAGAAGGAATCAATTGAAAGCGTCATATTGTTCTCTATCTCCAAAGATTTATTAAGTCACATGGCTCTCAAGTTTTGTACGCATTATGACTATTAAAATTCCAATCTAGAGAATGAGATGTTGCTAAAGGCAATAATCTAATCCTATATGATGATGTCCAAATGGTATTGATGAAGCTACTGTGATCTAAATTGACATGAATCTTGATAAAAGAAGCTACTGTAAACTATGATATTGATTCTAAAATTCTATGATTGTTATTTCTAAATGATAATTTCTATTGCTAAGACATTTGATTGTTTGATTTCTATTCCTATAGAGTAAGTTTGCACAAAGTTGGGATCAATTTCCTAAAGAAAGAGGTTGTATTTATAGATTTCCCGACAACACATTTGTGAAGGGGCAGCAAAACAAAGGTTTGGATTTCATCTGAAATATTGAATGGTGAAGGATGAAGAAGCCTGAGATGATTATGGAGATTGTCCCTCCCCACAAAAATATTCAGCCAAATGATAGGAAAAATCAATGGAAGAAGATGTAGAGGATTGCTTGCAAATTTGTCTCCAAATTTTCCTGTGAAGGTTGAGATCTGAATTAAATTAGACATTTCATATCTAATTTGGTAGGTGAATATGATTAGCTGTAGAATATGTGCATAAATTTGAATATTTGGTTTTATTCAATTTTAGGAAGAAATAACAATTATTAAAATAAACAAATGTTTTTAATATTGCTTATTTAATAAAAGAGGGATAAGGATAATTAAATAAAAACTATTGAAGTTTTGATTATTTAATTAAGAGATAATAATCAAAAGAATATAAATGTGAACTTTATAAATAAATATTTCTATTTATTTAATAGTAGAGGAATTAAAGGTTAATTAATCAAATAAATTGTATTTAATTAATTAGATTATCTAGGCCATTTTTAGGTGTATAGACCTTGTGTAGGTCCAAAAACTTAAGCTTGGAAATCCAAGCCTGACTTTCATCTACTACATTATGCATTTTTCTTGTAAACAATATTTTTTATATAATGCAAGTGTGTTATGGTTCAAATATCACCCATTCATTGCATATATAATACTAGCTCAATATTTAAAAATAATTTTGGGGAGACTCATATTGTAATGGTCCTGTTCTCTTATGTTTACCCCCTTGATTGGAGTGACTTTTATGGTCATGAAAGTGATTGAAGACAACACTCTTGAGTCATGCAAATGTCCTAAGATGCCAACAATTTTTTTGTTTCTTTTGGTACTCTAAATCAAAATATTCTTAATAACAACATAAATATGTAAATATAAGTAAGACAATCAAATGTATAAGAATAAGTATAAATGAAACAAGGTGATCAATCAACAAATGAACCTAATTTTATATAAAATTATGCAATTTATTAATATATAGTTATAATAAGTTATTCCATCAAGACAAATCTAAAACTAAATAAGAATTGTAATGAATAAATAAATTTTACCATTACAACAATATTTACTACAATTTATTAAATATATGATAAATAAATTATTTTTCTAATTAGCATCAAATACCTAACCCTAGAGAATGACAGCCTTAATGAAAGCCTATAAAAGCCCATACTATGAACTAATTTTATAATAAAGGGGTGCTTTTGAATTGATTGAATGGTATGACGATACTTTCAAAGGTAGACAAAATCATAATCCATAATAGACAATTTCCATCCATATTGTCATTTTCTTTGTGATTTCCATTGAATATTGAAATGCTTGGCGTAGCGAAAGCATATACATTGAATGCTCACAATTTTTGCCGTGGCATAGGGTGTTGAATGAATCTGAAAATGGTCTAATATCAAAAAAATTATTATCTTGTGTTTTACTTTATTGAATGGAGTTTGATTGCATGCGTAAGAGAAGGAACAAATATTCAACAAATATCTTCACCTAGATTTGCTTCGTGATTTCCACGGCCTTTCTTTTAGACTTTTTATTGTTAGCTAGTTTGGAAAATTAAATGCATCCATCAGATTTGGTTCATTCTTCACTCACCAAATTAGTTTGAATTTGAACAGTCAAAATGTTTTCCGTGATGAAACAGGATTGATGCAAAGCATCCAACAACAACACCAACAACATCATTTCATGAGGGTAAATCAAACCCAATCAAAATCAAGAGAAGATCAAATATGTAATCATTAACTTTTCACTTAGCTTCATCAAAACACTTTCAGTCTTCCAATCTACACAACTTCAAGGCATCTAGTTAGCATTCCAATTTCAACAAAATCATGTTCCATACCACTAAGTTGATTTAAATCAAACAAAACTCAAATTAGGACCTTTGTAGCAGTCCTCTCATTTACAATTAGTATCTTTACATAATTACCAAGTTCAACAAACTCAACAAATCACATCATAGAATACTCATTCCCAAAGGAAACACATTATGCTTACCAAACCTCCATGCATCTCCATTGTCATTATTGTGAAAGCAACCAACCTTTGTTTCTCAAACTTCATAATCACTGTGAACTCCATCAACAAACCAAGAACAGACCTTTATATCATTGTTCTGTAAGATTATCAGGTTCTAGCATACAAACACCACCAAAGCACATTTAATACACAAGTCCAAACATCAATACTTCCAAACTCTACCTTCTTAAAACTTGTCCAAGCATTCCAATACCACTATGCAACTATTTCATCACAAAACTAATCACAATTATCTCTATTTTTGAAGAAATCTCTTTTTAGCAGTCAATTCAACAAGTTATTTTATAAGTTTATAAACCCTTGATCGGGTAAATCCCACAAATCATATTCATATACTAAGGGCCAAATACACATTGAAGGAGATTTTACTATCCATATCAACATAGAAAAAGCTTTCAATACTCTGCTTTTAAGAAAACTCCAAATTTCTTACATTGTACGCTGGGAAAGGCTACTAGATTAGCCCATTTTAACAAAGCAAGTGGTCTTTAAACTACACCAATCCATCAAATAACATCAAAAAAACCTTATTTACACCTCCAAACTCAAGATTTTCCAATTCATAAGGTTAGAAAAGCTTAAAAACATATTGTTTCATCTAACCCTTAATTATAGAGTGAAACGCCATGAAATAGGGAGGGTTTCATAAAAGAAACACTTACATGCCTCCAACTCACTAGTCACCACCTAGAACATGATTAAATATTCCTTCTTATGCTCATAGAATCATCTCCAAGCCCTTGCACATGGTATTTCTTCAAAACCCTAATTGTATTCTTCATTCTTCAAGAGGAAAACTCAAATTTTGTCCTGAAATAGCTAGCATATTCTTGTGTTCTTGTCCTTTACTGTCCTGCCATCACAAAAAAATAATAAACACACCAAAAAGATACTAATTACATTCCATCCCATCGACCTATCATGCTTACATCAATGGGATGGAGACCTATTCTCCTAAAAGACTCTCAAACCCTGTTTTGAGGGTTTTCTAAATGATTACTTTCAAAATTCCTCTAAATTGAAAGAGTCTACTTCAAATCACTTCAAATGGTGTGTGATTCACTACCACATTAAGAAACAACAAATTAATAATCTTTAGACTTAGCATAGTCCATACAAGGACTGGTAAAAGAAGGAAAAACTCATAATTTTGCAAAACAGAGCTTTTATTTCATAGTATTTTAATAGAAGAACACAATAGATCTCTTTTTCCTCACCATACTATGCATTTTAAAGATGTTTCTCCTTGATTAATTGACTTACCATCAGTTGAAACTTCCTAACTAGCTTTTAACTCTTTATTTCCTTGTTTTATGCTCTTTTGTTTACATAATTACATTTTGACAACTCTTCCCACCTTTTTGACAATATTTTGAAAATTTGATTATGTGACCACCCAAGGACTTAACATGACTTTAAATACATTCAAATCAGGCTTTACATAGCCTAGACTCATCATTTTAGATTTGAACATTACAAAATTAACATATTAGCCTTTTGAAGGCATTATATGATTTGGGTGCTCCTGCACCAAGGATACATCAATGCGACTCAATTTTTTGTTATATTCTTTTCTCTACAAATAGATATTGAATTGAAATATATTAATGATATTGAAATTTATATATTTATGTTTTGTTTTAATTTAATTTTGTTGTTTTTCTTTTTATTATTAGTTTTTGCCATAGGCAAGTTTACTATTGCAATTGATTCATTTGCTTTTGAATTAGGCACTTGGCCAATGAGACTGTTCCTTTTGAAATATTTTTTCCTTTTTCTTATAGTTGCGATTTAAGCAGATATTTTTTGTGCTGGAAAATTACTGTTTATCTCTTTTTCTATTGGTTTGAGTAGGGCAATTTTTCATTTTTCTTTAAGTAAAATAGGAAAATAGGGGAACTTTATATATGGTGTGGAACATTATATAATGTGGAAAATATTTAATCAGGGATGCATGTAGTGCAAGTTTTGGCAGCGGGTTGGTTGGTACTGAAGCAGTAAAAGCATGCATTTAATGCATTAAATGCAAACCTCGCGATATGTGTTGGACAACTAGTTGGTACTAAAGCAGTAAATGCATGTTTAATGCATTAAATGCAAACCTCACGATATGTGTTCGACATTTTTCATTCTTTGCAGTGGTAGCGGTCTACAACTGGTGAGTGGCATGTCTATTTGTTTTTTATACTTAATAATTAGAAGCGTTATAGGGAAAATTGAACGCTTTTGGAAATGTCTTGTGTAATGTGGGTGCACATGCAGTGAACGCTTAGCTAATTCATGAAATGTTAGTAAGATTCTAGGCTTTGCTTGTGCTTATTCTCATTTCACTATCATTTGTTAGAAAGCTTGTGGGTATTTTAGCTCTTCATTGTGTTTTTGCATGTTGTTACACGTGCAACGAATGCATAGTTAATATATGAATTATTAGGCGAGTGTTGGGTTTTGTTTGTGCTTATTGTCATTTGCATGTTGTTTCTTGAAAAGCTTGTGGATTTTTTTAGCTATGTTTGTTATTCTTTAAAAATGCATTGTGCAGATGCACTAAACGAATAACTATTTCATGAAATTTTGGGCAAGTGCTTGATTTTCTTTCTGGTTATTGTTGTTTTATTATTGTTTCTTGGAAAGATTATGGGTTTTGTAGCTCTTCCTTGCATTTTTGCATGTTGGTATATGTGCAATGGATCCATGGTTAATTCATGAAATCTTAGGTGAATGATGGGTTTTCTTTGTGTTTATTCTTTTTTGTTTATGGTTTGTTGAAAAACTTGTGGTTTTTTAGCTATTGGGTGCATTTTTGTGCGTTCATTATTCTATAAAAGTGCATTGGTGGTGAATGGATTGGTTTTTGTGTTTTTGACACTTGATGACTAGAAGTATTTCTTATTGTTACAAGGTGTAACAGTGCAAATGTGTACAGTGGATTGCATATGCATGAGAGGGGATATGGGTCAAGTGAATGCATTAATTATGTGTTTATTGCTTGTGTGGTTGGCAAGGTATCAACAAGGCTTGGAAAGCAAAGTGTGTGAGATGTGGTGAAGGATTGATGAGTACAAAAGCAGTGAGTACATAGTTAATTCATGAAATCTGACGCGAGTACTGGATTTTATTTGTGCTTATTGATGTTTGTTTGAAAGATTGTGTGTTTCTAGCTCTTGGTTCTAGTTTTGCATGTTTGTTATTTTGTGGAAATGGACCACTGATGGGTGCTTTGTTCCTCTATTAATGATACTTGGTTGTTGTTACAATGGCTAATAGGGAATGCTCACAAAAAATTATCGTCTTGGTCTATTCTTTTGCAAATTTTATTGATCTTTCTATGGTTCATGTTTATGAATAGTGTATTATATGTCATGGACTGTGTTCATTTATCTAGTTTTCCCTTGTAACAGGAACCATTATTTGCAATTGGAGTTGGAGGTAGATATCTGTATAAGCACAAATATACTTGGTTGTTGGAGAAGGAATCTGAAGGTCAAATTCTTGTAGCGTTCTTCCCCTTTGTTTCCAATGAATTTTAAGTCTTCCAATGTGCATAAAATTTATGCTTTGGAAGAGTTGTGGACAATAAAGGAGAGGCTTGGTTCACGAATCTGACTTAGTCAATAGACAAATGTGCATAGTGAATGGCATGTCATGTAATTCATAAGCACAAAACTTATTTTTGTTCAAAGGAAAGTCACTATTGCAATTGTTACTTTATGTCGATATACATGTTTACAATTACATTTGTTGAATTTTCTTTCAAAATAATTGCTTGTTGTTCTTAAACTTTTCATGATGAATCAAATTGTGTTTTTTGTGTTTTTTCCATAGATGGTTGGAGTGGGTCTATTATTGGTTCTTGTTGATAGGCAGGTTTACTATTGCATCTATTGCATTTGCTTTCTAATTAGTTGCTTGGCCAATGAAATTGTGTTGTTTAAAATATTTTTTCCTTTCTCCTATAGTCGGGATTTAAGCAGATGTTTTTATGCTTGAAAGTTACAGTTTATTCATTTTTGTTTAAATAAATTGGGAAAATAAGGGAACATTATTTATTGTGGGAAACATTTGATCATGAAGCAGTCAATACATGTTTATTTGATTGGATGCAAATTGTGGTAGATGTGTTGGAGAGCTAGTGGGTACTAATCCATGGAATCTTAGGTGACTGCTAGGTTTTATTTTTGCTAAGTTTTCTTTGTAACAGTGAGCAATACATCTAGTTATCAAGTATGGCAAATAGGCAGATTAGTTGGTCATCAATAGTACATTGTTCCTAGATACATATGCTTTTGTGTTTCATGTTTAATAGGGAAAAATAATATTCTTACACAAAGAAATAGAGAGACAGAATAAATATTTATTACCACTCAATTGAAAATGAGAGTGTTCCAATTGTATCCTGCTTGTTGGCTTCATGTGTTTCATGTCCTTTGTTATCTACTATGCCTATTTGTACAATTGGGTCTTATAACAATGAATAATATATCTACTTGCAGCAGCACAAAAGTAGTTGTTAGCTTACTGGCCAAGTTTGCAAGATTTGTATTTAGTGTCTAAATGTTTGGGAAAAGTTATCTTGCAGAATTTCCATTTAATATACTATTGTTTGTGATCCAATAGTTATAATATTTAGTGCATTCAACGTGCATTGAATGCTTCTATAGCCACTACCTTCTGGCTAAGGATGGCATTATTTGGATGCAATGTTTGACTAATTGCAAAAAATATAATTGGTTCCTAATTTTCTGATATACTTTTACAAAAATGACTAATACAGTATGTTAGAACTGTAAAAATCTGGTGATTTTACATAAGTTTTCATTCATAAACTTCTAGTTTTGGTCCGACCATATGCATTTTTTATCTATATTTTGCCATATTGTCCCATTGAATCAATCGTGTTGTGCATTTTTTCATGTTTGGGTCCACATCGGCATGGGTTCATTCTTGTCTCCCTGACCCATTGTGCTTCTTCTGCTTGCAATAAGTCTGTGTTGCCTATCGGCAAGACTTATTATTTGTCACAGTGAATGGATTTTTCCTGTAGGTGGTTTTTGGCATGACATGTTCTCTGTTGGGGCAACTGGCATTTGTCTGTTGGAAGTTATTGGCATTACATCCATATTGTTTCGGCGACCGTGGAGGCTCCTATCGGCTTATCTTATGGCTTTTGGGATAGGGTCTCACCGAGTTTTTTTTGTCTCCCCGACTTGTGCGTGTGAGAGGATTCATCGGCAGGAGTCAAACAGTCGGGCTAGCATCTTACCGAAATTAGGGTGTCTCAGCGACAAATGCATTATGAATTATCCTCGGCCAGACTTGGCTACTTCGTCGTAGGGTCTCGGCGAGTGACCATTGGTCTCACCGATGGAATACGATGAAAGATCTTCAGCGGGAGTTTTGAATTATCTTGGAAAATTGGTATATGCTCGGGGTGTTTTGGTGAAACATTGTATACTCTATATAATGTCTCCCCGAGTATGATAGGCTACAGTGACATACATTGGACAAATCTTTTCTGTCAGTATAGCGTGCAGGATGTCTCAACGACTGGGAAATGATTTTTTGGCTCTCGGTGAAACTTAAAGCGGTCGGTGTGGGGTCTCCATGATACTTGAGTGTTATGGCGAAGCAAATGAATGAAAGACCACTATGTGGCCTCGATGTAACAAGCATGGTGTCATAGCGACCTATAGGTGCTGAAGAACTTTCGGTGAAGTGAAGTGAAATTTGTATGACATCTTACCGACTACCTAAGGCTATAGTGAAACAAAGGAGGTACTTCATGACTTCGATATAACAAATGGGTGGTCATGGCGAACGCGAAATGCAGAGTGCGGGGATGAGGCGTTTGAATTTCCTTCAGCAGGATGATATGTTGTGTCTGGCTGACTGTTCTACTGGTAAAAATAGAATTTAAAAATCTTGTGGCCGACATGTTGAACACTTGAAGACCATTGTTGGCTGACTTGAATTGAGCCTAAATCTTGTGGTGGGCCGACATAATATTTTATTTTGATATTTTCTCATGCTGGTGTATAAATAAGCATGTTGTAGTTGTTAATTATCATCAATTAGATTTTTGATATACTGCAAGTAGATACAGTAGAATAAAATTATCAGACCAAAGGCTATTATTGCATGATTTCACAATGGAGGTATTTATGAGATTCAGTTGATGTTGCTGCATTTCTCTGTTGTCAATTATCTATTGAATTGAAATGAAAAATACTACTAAGTTGTCTCCATGAATGATTTTTATGGTTGTTTAAATTAACATAGCAAGTTTATGTTTAATTTATCGATACACATTTATAGTATTTGTGTAGTTCTTTCAAGCAAAGATTAAATCCTTTTATTGATCACAATAATCGGAGAAACTCATTTTGGATTATTGAAGTAGAACTTAGTAGTCACATTGTTGCATGTTTATACAAGTTGTAAACAAAACATATGCCAGATAATTTGTGTCTTCTCCAGAAAGTGTTGCTTATCTTGATCTCATTTGACTCCACATACCCAACAAGGCACTAGTCTCTGTACTTTGTTATTTTGAATTCGTTCAACTTCTTTATATCTTTAAATTGAGCATTTAGGATTTAGATCATAATATTGTCATTGTGTTCGAATTGAATTTCATTTGTTCACCTCAAATTTCCATTGTGGAAAAATTACTTTTTAAAAGATAATTACAAGTCAAGACTGCATTATTCAGAGAGGTACACCCACCCAGGTCTTGCAGCACCTGAAGCGTAGAAGGTTGAATTCTTTAAATCTTGTCTATTACCCTAAAGTGTATCAAGAGATTGGTAGCCTCTTGAGGCATCTTGCCTATGTTTTTGAGAGCTAACATAGTACCCTTGGTAGTGTATCAAATTGTATAATGTAAAAATTTGTGCTTTTATTGGTTCCTGCTAAATGTCAGGTTTACTATTGCATTGATTGCACTTGGTCTTGAAATAGTCACTTCACCAATGAAATTATATTATTTAAAATATTTTGGCCTTTTCCCTATAGTTAAGATTTAACAACAACAAGCAATATAACAAGGAATACTTGTAGTTGTCAACTATCATAGAGACATAGCGAAGCCATTCACCTGCAGTTGACTTTTACAGAATAAGAAAGATGCAAAAGGCTAAAGTATTGACAAGCTTTCCATCAAATGATAAATAAATGAGAATAAGCAGAAACAAAAGTCAGCCCTATGATTTCATGAGTTAAATGAAAATAAGCAAAAACCAAACTGAGCACTCGCCTAACATTTCATGAATTAACTATATGTTCACTGCATGTTGGAGTAGGTCAACTTTGCAACTGTATCATATGCGTTGGATATGGCACACTTTTCTATCAATGGATAACTATTGCATTAAATGCTACTATGTCTACTATTCAATTTTGTTTAAGTAAATTGGAAAAATACGACATTATATATTTTTGGAAATTCCCTGGGTTCACATGCAGTGAGCGCATAAATAGTTCATGAATTCTTTGGGGAGTGCTTGATTTTTTTTCCCTTATTCTCGTTTTATTATTGCTTGTTGGAAAGATTGTGGGTTTTGTTGCTCTTTGTTGTGGTTTTGCATATGGGTATATGTGCATTGAATGCATAGTTAATTTATGAAATCTTAGGCGGCTATTGGATTTTGTTTGTGTTTATTCTTGTTTGTTTATCGTTTGTTGAAAATCTTGTGGTATTTTTAGCTATTGGTTGCACTTTTCAATGTCTGTTCTACTGCAAAGGTGCATTGGTGGTGAATGGCTTGGTTGTGTTTTTTTGACACTTGATAACTACAAGTATCAATTCTTTGATGTTTGCTATTTTGTTGCACTATACTATTAGTGACTAGCTTCTTTCTATGTTTATGATGCTTGGTTGTTGTTACAAGGGCTAATGGGAAATGCTTTGGAATATTTACCATGCCCGTCTTTTTTTTTGCATGCAAATTAACCAAGTGTTTTTTGCTTATCTTTGCATTGGTTGTGCAACATATATCGCGAGGTTTGCATTTGATGCATTAAACATGCATTCACTGGTTGAGCACTGACCAGCCTGCCACCAGAACTTGCACTATACGCATCCACTGATTAAATATTTGTGACAATATATAATGTTCCCCTGCTTTCCTCTTTTACTTAAAGCAAAATGAAAAATCAAGCTAGTCAAACCATTGTAAAAAGAGATAAACTGTTATTTTCTAGCACAAAAAAAATGCACTTAAATCTCAACTATAGGAAAAAGACAAAAATATTTGAAACAAAAGAATCTCATAGTTAAGCAATGAATTGTATATCCGATGATTGTAATCATGCATATTCTTCATTGCAAAAGTAACATGTTTTTGTGCAAGTGCGGAGGGTTGCAAAGATATATTTAGCTATAAATGTACTTAATTGTTGAATAGGGAAGTGGAAGGTCACATTCTTGTATCATTCTTTCTCTTTGATTACAATGAATTCATGACAAGACCTTCCACAAAGAATATATAATTTAGTGTACTCAGTTGGGTCGTTGGCCCTTGTAATAGCAAGCAATACCTCTAGTTAACAAGTGTCATATACACATGGCCAACCCACTGACGACCACTGCACTTTTACAGAATAACGAACATGCAAAAGCGCAATCAAGATCTAAAAGAAACAAAAACCATTCAGTTTCCTTAAAATGTTCAGTTTCACCTCTAACAGTTATGTTGCCCAAGTATCAAAAAGAAACAGATGGCCCACTTAGCAGTTGCACATCGTTCCTTCAACTTCTCCATAATTGAAGTGTTGTACAGGATAACAAATGTTGTGGACAACAACTTACATCCAAAGACACAAAATCTTCTAAACAAATAATAAGAAAATATTAAGGACAAATCACCACTTGGCTCATATTTCATGAATTAACTATGAATTCATTGCTTGCGTATGCTTCAGCTATCCAATAGATATCACAAAGTTTGCATTTTAGTGCATTAAACATGTATCATTATTTCAGTACACATCAGTCCTTTGTGAAATCTCTCACTATATGCACCTCTTAATTAAATATTTTCCAGGATATATAATGTCGCCTTGAGAAAAAGAGATAAACTGTAAATTTTGAGCACAAAAAAATAAGTTGTTGATATAATAACTTTGTAACTCCTTTAGTGTTCAAGGGGCTGACAAACTTGAGAAACACAAACAAATCAGTATATTCAATGACATTGTATATAATTCATAAACATTGAACTATTTTATGGCCAAAAGCAAGTTACTTTTGCAATGAGATTTATGCATAGGTGCAGGCATGTGGTATGGAGTCCATTTGCAATTTTTTGCATTGTACTTTCACCAGAATGTGCAATATAGGGGTATGTGCAAGATCATCATGGAAAAAGCAGGCCCTTAAGTGGCAAAAAATTCAAAAAAATCAGAGTTAGGCAACTTGACGTAAAAATTTGAATAAGTTAACTATATTATTTCAAAAATATGTAAGAATAGAATCTGTAGCAAATTGAATGTAGTTTATAAAGTACTAGGTTTTTTTTTTAAAATCTATTTGGTGAAAATTTGAAATTTCAATGCAATAGTACATAAATTTCAGGGAAAAAATAAGAAGTAGGTGTATGCCTAACAACCCTAACCATAATAAAATGATAATATTTTTTTATAAAATTTTATACATAAGTATAGGACTCATGTCTGGATGTGATGCATATTTTTTTGTAATTTTTTTCCAAGTAAATAGTTAATTATGAATTTTTATTACAAATTTTAAAAAATATAAAACATCGTATGTCTGCCCACCTTAACTTGGTCAAAACCTCATGAAATTCAATTTTTCTTTCTTTATTCCTATAGTATGTGAAGCATAGAATGTGATGCATGTTTTGGATTCCAAAAATGTGATACTATTTGAGAGCTATAGATGTTTTTCAATTAGCCTATCAATTAGGACTTTAGTTGTAATTCGAATAGAAAATGAATAATAATTATTTATTAAATTCAAAGTAAAGCATAATTTACATTGGTGGAAAGCTAAGAATCTCCTTTAAAAACTCTTTTCATTTCATCAATTTTGGGTTAAAAAAAGTCGTCAGCCACATACCCTACAAATACCCATCATATTGCCAGTTTTTGGCCCATCATGATCTCGCACACACCCATAGGTATATTTGCTTTCATTTTCTTGTAAGAAAATCTAACTGATACGCTATTTGGAGCAGTTCATATGAATTGCATATTGCATGGTTGCACTTATGCATATTTTTGGCTACATTATTAGTGCAATCAAATGATTACAATGGTCATTTGCTTATTGGCACAGATTGGACAGTTTCAAACACTTGGCATAATTCTTACACATGTTCAATGAATCAAGTATATTTCTACATAAAAATTTAATTGAAGGCCTAGTGAGTACACAAGCAATGAACACATACTTAATTCATGAAATGCTAGGCATGTGCTTGGGCTTTTTCCCACTTATTCTCATTCATTTACTGTTTCTTGAAAAGGGGCTTGTATGTTTCTCTTGATGGTACATAAAGCATGTTCATTGTGGAAGCATTGAATGTATTAACCATATTCTAATTGCTTGAATGCTTCCTACATTGTTAGAAAAGTCGACAGAATATTGATTTAATTTATGAATACTTGGAAAAATTTATCGTGTTTGACTATTTTTTTTGTAAATTTTATCATGCACTTGTGTGTTTCATGTTTATCAATAGCATATGATATCATGAACTTTGTTCTTTTGTCTAATATATCTTTCTAATAGGTACCATTGGTTGTGAATGGAAATGGGAGCAAAGATCTATATGGTTGCATGTATACTTGGTTATTGAACAAACAACTAAAAGGTCATATTCTTGTATCATTTTTCCCTTTTGTTTACAGTGAATTTAAAGTCTTCCAATGTGCCTAAATATTGTGCTTTGGAAAAATTGTGAACAATAAGGGAGAAGCTTGGTTCAAGAATCTGACTTGTCGAATAGATAGATGAGCATAGTGAATGGCATTGCATGCAATTCGTAAACATGGAATTTTTTTTTGTTCACAACTATATTACTATTGCAATTGTTGTATTTGCTTTTGAAATAATTGGTTGGCAAATTAAATTGTACTGTTCAAAAATTTGTGTGTTTTTTCCATAGTAGGTATTTAAGGACAAATCTTTGATGTTTGAAAATTATGTTTTATCTCTTCTTCTATTGGTTGGGGTATGTCTAATGTTCATTTTAGTTTAAGTAAATAAGGAAAATAGGGGGCATTATATATGCTGCAAAATATTCAATCCTCAAGTACTAAATACATGTTTAATGCATTAAATGCAAAATGTTCTAGATGTGTTGGATAGCTCCTCGTATGGAAGCAGTAAATGCTCATTTGTGCTTCCCACCATTTATTTATTGTTTGTTCACAACCTTCTATGTTTCCAGCTCTGGTCTTCTGTCTTTGGTGTTTCATATTGGATACAATGCTTGGATGAGGGGAGAGTTGTATGAACAATGTGCTACTGGTAACTGGCTTGTCTTTCTATTTCTAATACCTAATAACTAGAAGTGTCGTTCACTCTCGCAAAGAAGGTTGAATGATTTGAGCAAGGTCTTGTCAACTGTGAGTGCATAAAAAGCATAAACCATCTATTTATTGCTTGAATAACCATTAGTCTAACGGGAAAGTTCGAAAAGGAAATTATGCAACATATATTGGAGAACTGATAGGTGCACATGCAGTGAATGCATAATTTATTCATGAAATGTGAAGTGAGTGCTATATTTTATTTATGCTTATTCTTGTTTGACAATTGTTTGTTGAAAGGTTTCTTTGTTTCAAGTTCTTCATTGTGCTCTTCCATGTTTTTTATTTTCTAAAAGTGCACTGCTCATGAGTGGATTGGATGTGTGCTTATGATACTTGATAACTATAATGCTTGAGAACATATTTCTTTTGTTTGAAAATTATTATTTATATCTTTTCCTCTTTTTCCAAGTAGGCGTATTGTTCATTTTCCTTTGAGAAAATTGGCTAAATTGATTGACACAAATTTTATGTCCCAAATATCTCCTCATTAAATCCAATTTTTTATAGGTTTTGTTGGTAGGCCAATTCCCAGTAAATCAATCAATGCATGGTTAATGCATTATATGCTTCCATAGTGAACAAGGCCTTTCCCAAAGATCTAAAATAATCTTGCTTTATGTAGAAACAACATACTACTATTATGATGCATCAAGCAACACATGTATTGGGATTGCTTTATACCAATACTCTCACCATATTTCATTTCTCAAAGTATCTTTAAGGTGCTTTGTAATATTAATAGTAAAAAAAACCTATGCAACTATGTATAAGAATTTCCAATTAGGCTAGGTAGCTATTAATAACAATGCAAGTTTCCTTTGAGGCACAGTGAGAGTAATTTGTACAACATGTACACACTACACATGGATAAATGCATGGAGAAGTCATCATGTTTACCTTCAAAAGGTAAACATGTCTAATTAGCTATTATAGTGGATGCATGTTTAATGCATGAAATGCAAACTTCATGATATGTGTTGGAGAGTTGGTGTGCACGCAAGCAAACAATGCATAGTTAATCCATGAAATATGAAGCAAGTGCTTGTTTTTTTCTTTTTGTTTGTTAACTGTTTATTGAAAATATTGAGTGTTTTTTGGTTGTGAGTTGTTTCTAATGCTTGTGATTCTATGTGGTGCTTGAACGAGGGAGGATCTAAATGAATGGTGTGCTACTGGTGAGTGGTTCATCTATTTGTTCTTGATACTTGATCATTAGAAGCATTAGAGGGGAAACTGGATAGTTTGAGCAAGGTCTTTTGGACTATGGGTGCGAGGTGTGTTGGAGGGCTGATGGGAACTTATGCAGTCGATGCATAGGTGACTCATGAAATCTTAGCTCATTGTTGTGATTTGTTTGTGCTTATTATTGCTTCTCTAACGTTTGTTGAAGAGCTTGTGGGTTTTTTGGCTGTTGGTTGTGGTCTTGCATGTTTGTTAGTCTTTACAAGTGTTGTGGCTATCAATGGCTTTGTTGTGTGCTTATGGCACTTGATAACTAGAAAATTTTCTTGTTGTGCATATGGCTAGCAACAATACTTAGATATTACAGGGTAGAAATTTGTAGACACATTGGAGCTCATATCATTGAGGAGACTTCTTTTTCAGAAGAGCATTTAAGTATTAAACTATGTATCATTGTACTTGAAAAATTACTAGTATATGCAACATGGTTTAACACTAAAAATGCTTTGCTGAAAAGAAGTCTCATCAATGCATAGTATTATCATTAGTTTCTACTTATAGGAAAGTTCGATATTGCAATCGATGCATTTTATTTTGAATTAGCCGCTTATCCAATGAGATTGTTTTGTATAAAATATTTTTGTCTTTTTCCTATTCCCGGGATTTAAGTGCATATTTTTGGTGCTAGAGAATTAATGTTTATCTCTTTTCCTATTTGTTGCAGTAGATTGATTTTTCCATTTAGCTATAAGTAAAATAGGAAAATAGGGGAACTTTATATATGGTTGGGAATATTATATGCTGCCCCAAATATTTAATTGGGGATGCATGTAGTGTGAGTTCTGGTGGTGGGATGGTCAGTATTGAAGCAATGAATGCATGTTTAATGCATTAAATGCAATCCATGCGATATGTGTTGGAAAACTAGTGCAAATATTAGCAGAGAATGCTTGGTTAATTTGCATGTTTGTTTATTTTTTATTGAGAATAGTTGTACAACACATCTCGCATGCACAGTCCAACAATCCTTGCTGAAATTGTTGTGTTTTCCCTGTTACACTTGTTCTTATCAAGTATGGGAAGCAAACGTACATCACAAAAAAATTCTGCAATAATAGTACACTGAGGCTACTGGTTTGAAGCATTTCCAATACCTTGTAATGTGTAAATGATCAACAGCTGTAAATGGAAATGGTTTTCTATGCCTTGATGCATTCGATAGCTTCTGATGTGTGCATGTATAGTGAAAATGGAAAAGGTGTTACATGTATACATGTAGGAATTTAGAAGGGGGAGAATTTTGGCCTTTAGTGAATGCCTAGGATTATGGTCTCCAAGTTTCGTGCCAAATTTTCAAGCAGAAAGACATGTTTTGTTGTTCAAAAAGCAAAAGACATTTTCTTAATAAGAATTAAATACATCCATCGGATTTTCTTCATGATTTCCGCGGCCTTTCTTTTCTTCACCTAGATTTTCTTTGTGATTTTCACGGCCTTTCTTTTAGACGTTTTGATTGTAATTACTTTGGAAAATTGAATACATCCATCAGATTTGGTTCACATTACATATTTCTACTCTTCACTCACCAGATTAGTTTGAATTTGAATAGTCAAAATGTTTGTCGTGACGAAATAGGATACATCAATGCAACTCAAATTTTTCTTATATTCTTATCTTGAATTGAAATCGAGTGGTTACAGTAAGTATTTGCCACGATAAAAGGGTTTGAGTCCCGAGTGAATGGAAAGTTTGCTTATCTGTCTTTTCAAGAACATGGATATTTATGATATGGAAAATTATATATTTATGTTTTGCTTTAATGTTTTAATATCATATTAATTTTGTTATTTAAAAATATTAATGAGAACATGACATTGTGTATTTTATATTGAAGTTGATTAATTTGATTTTAATTTATTTTTAATATTATTTATTCTGAATGTTTAGAATTGATTTTTATATTTAATTCTTCATTATTTGTGTTTAGATTTGTAAGTGTAAAATTGAATTTGGTTATTTTAATAGTCATAAATTTGAATTTTGGATTTTTTATTTTAATTTTTTAGTTTATGTCATTTTTATTTTTTCTTACTAATTATTATGGATCAATTAAAATACAAATTATTTCAAATTACTTCTTACAATAATGTATTTAAAGACTAGTCCTAATTTATTTAGAACATCTATGAAAGAGGGACAAAGAGAGGGAGGGGATGATTGAGGTGGGAACTCTATTTGAGCTCATATGGAATTCAATTACAAAGGGATAAAAATTGTTACATCAACATTGCATTAGCATCCTAGGATAATAGTGCTTGTTTTCTTGCTATCCTAAATCTTAGTTTATAGAACATGACCCTTGCAATTCAATGAATTATTCAAAAAAAATGAACTATAATTTAGGCATCAAAAATATTGATCAAGGAAAACTATGTTCTATCATCAAATTTATAATAGTTCATGTCTACATACACAAGTTCAAATCCACATTTTAATTTACCTATGCAAGCAAGAAAACCAATTTCATAGAAAAATATAATCTAAAGTGAAACATAGTTAGTTTGCAAGTTCTAAGATGCACATTAAAAAATGCCCTAATTTTTGATGCATTAGTGAATACATTCCTAACATCTTCAATAGTATATTTCATCATCAAACCTCAACCTAAGTATCACATCTAAATTCATTTAATATTTATAATTAATTAAATGTTTAATTATTTACAATCCTAGCTCACATCTCTAGTTTTTTTTAATAAAAAAAGGGGTAAAAATTTATTAAATGATCAAGAAATAAACTTACAAAACAACTAAGGCCCTCACCATAGCCAATTCAAGGACCGTAAGCCCATCAATCATCTAAGATAGCCTCAACCAAATAGAGAACCAACCCCACAAGATCCCAACCACATCAAACTATTAACCCACTATATCCTCAAGAATCAACCCACTATGGGAATGATCCCAAGATAATTTCTCTCCAACGAGGTACTCAAACAAAGAATCTATCAAGCCATTGAAGCAAATTTCCAATTAAATTTATCCAAATTCTTCTCATTCAACATATTAACCAAAAATTGAGAATCAAACTCAAAAATAATCTTATGCTATCTAAGAGCATAGGCTCTCTCCAATGTTATGAGGATAGCACAACATTCCATAATATTATTAGTGTGATGCCCCTCATATATGGAGAAGAGGAAAATAACATCACTATAACTATCCCTTCTAATCCCCCAACACCAGCATGCCCAGGATTTTCCTTGGAGGAACCATTAGTATTAACCTTTAAAACACCTAAGGGAGGAAGAGTCCATCTACTATCTCTCTGAATTTTCTTTTTGGATAGATGGATTCTTCTTGTCGATGAAGACTAAAGAATATTACCTCCTAAACCTAACCCCTTCATCAAAATTTCCTCTCCAAGCTCCATAGGAGAAGAAACATCACATTTAGCATTCACAATTTCATGAATCTACTAGTAATCCTTTGCTAAATTTGTTGAATTTCCATCCTTTTTCCTAGGAATATTTTGTGATTCCTTTCCAACTATAAATATCAAATGATGAATGACGGGCCGATACTTCAAGCCACCTAAAGACAAAAAGCCTTAGCTAGAGGTCATCCCAAACTTCTCCAAAATTCAACTAGAGATGAAGCATGAACACAAGCCTGCTTCTAAACATTCCACCAAATATGTCAGATATTCTTAGAAAAGGGGCATTATTAAAAAAACTAAGAGCACTACTCACTATTACCACATAGGAAACACATAGACAACCCTTGATATCCTCTTTTCTTGAGATTATCCCAAGTGAGACACCTATTCCAAGCCACCAACCATATGAAAAAAGTTATATTTAGGCCAAGAAAACTTATTCCACACCTCCTTCCACCACACAACTTCACACCCCCATATTTGTGATGATTCAACTCTTGATAACCATATTCCATCAAATACACCCTCTTAGGGTCAAGACTCCAAGCCAAGGAATGTCTCCCTATCATAGAACTACATGCTCTACCTTCCAATATTTTTTTAACTCTTCTCGATCCTCACTAGATCCCCATAGCAGCCACTTCTTAGGATCCTTCCATCTATACACCTCAACTTACCCCAAGTGTTGGGAAATTTTGAAGTCCTTAACTCAAGACCACCCAACCTCAATAAAGCTATGAAAAAGGGCTTACAAATGAGGGTACATGGTCATGATTGGTGGAAATCCATCCCAAGAATTATACTAGAATAAAGTTTTGGATCCTTTATTAAAAATCCAAAACTATATGTTCTTAATCAAATTGGCATCCCTTTTAAGAGTGTCCTAAATTATAAATCCCTTATGAAAAAGGCCTATCCTAGGTACCTCTACATCTGCCACCCCCCTTAGACACTTGAAGGTGAGAATATTGCTCCAAGATTGATCTTTATTAATGCACCACCTCCAATAAAGTTTAGCAACCAAGGCTTGAGGTCAATAAGGCTAGCCTGTCGTAGCCCAAGACCACCTTCCTACTTCAACCTATAGATGGCCTTCCATTTTACCAAACTCCAATTTAACTTAGACAAGTTACCAACTTGTAAGAATTATCTTAATAATGCATCCATCTCCTTTATGAAACTTACATGAGCCACCTAGAGCAAGCATCTATAAATGGGTTTAGAGCTTAAATAATGGATTTCAAAAGAAGCACTCTCCTAGAAAAGGAGAGCCACATGAAGTTCCAATTACTAAGCCTCTCTTGAAACTTATCCAAAAAAAATTTCCAATATCCACTAGGTAAAGAGCCACCATAGATAGGTATACCAAGGTACATCGTAGGGACATCACCAATCTGAAATCTAAGAATCTAAGCAATTCAATGTTGAATAATAGGTGAAGTGTTGCCAAAGTAGATGGAGGATTTTCCTTCATTGATTCTTTTACTTGAGGCTAAAAGATAAATATCCAACTTGTATGCTTGATGTTAGTTGCCTCTCTTAGTTTGGCAACTCCCATCAATGCAATATCATTGAAAAATTGTAAATGAGACTAAGAAGGAAAATCATTGCCCCAACACCAACCTTAGATATAACTTCAATCACATGATGTTTAATAACTCTTCCAACACCTCTTCCACTAATATAAATAAATCTCATAAGGTTTTATAAACACTAAGTATGTTAACTTGGTTACATACCACAATAAGTGATCTATAAACCTAGTCATAGAGTTCTATAGTTGTTGGGGTCAAATTTCCAACAAATGGGAAACACGTTGAACCCACATGAGTGGAAGTCTATCCAAACACACACACACACACACACACACACACACACACACACATATGAATCAATACAAACTCATATAGTAATCAGTGTCCATTCACTTCATTTAGTCATTTTAAAAAATACATTGTTTACTAGATAGAAGTTAAACCCACAATAGTAATATTAAACAAAACCCTAATGTTTACTATATAACATTTTTCTCTACTACCAATCATAAATCTTAGCATACAATTTCCCACTAGATAGGTATATAGGAAAAATACCGTACCATATTAAGTAATACTTATTATTAATGACCCACAACTAGGAAAGATGACAATAACAAACTTGGTTATAATCTCAACATAAATTTAAGTACATATATAGGTTTGGTAGATCATTTGTACCTATTAATATTTTATTTCCATCAAATCATAATGGCTAAAGTATTCATCATAATTAAATTAAAAGTTAGTAGGATTTCTTAACTCAATTATAATCATGCCATGGCTCAATTTATCATGCCCTTGTTTATTAGAAGAATAGACCTCACTAAGTATTAAGGCTAACCTATATCCTCCTATACTTGTCACTAATCTGAGATGCAAGGACATAGTATTTGAAACATATGCTTTGACTATTTTACATCAAATAACTATAGTGGCATTCTCACACATTCACATCAAGGTTGACCATGTGACAACAATGACTAGAGTTTCATCGAAGATTGGATTATATTTTGGAAAGCCAATACTACAAGATATGTAAGTAGATAAGCTTTATGGTGGTGAATTAAATTTTATTATATCAAGCCTATATAGTGGAGGCATATTAATTAGAAGGTGAGATAAGTACCATCTAATGAAAATTTAACTTCAATTTGAAGCATATGAAAAGGGAGAGAAAATAAAGTTTGGGAATAACTGCAAACCTTGGAGATATTCCCTAAATCCTCTCCTATAGAATTAGGTTACAAGGTGATCATTTACCCTAAAATTCCTACATATTGACTTCCAAACTAGGTTAAAGCCCCATGTAATTATCCCAAATTTCAACTATTAGGATGAGAACTTTCTAGTCATAAGCATTATCTCTCCTATCCACAAGGTAGACCTTTCTAGGATTCCCAACCTGAATATAGAGCTTCTATAAAGAAGACAAGGACTACCTTAACCAAGGAAGATTAGAAGTTGATAAAAAATACAACCATATATGATTTTAATCAAATGAAGATCAGTTCAATGTTCTAAGTCAACCATTAATTATTAGGAATAAGGTTTCTGAACTAAATCTACATATAGTGGTCCCAATTATCAACCATCTCATACTTAGCTAGGAATTGAAATATCACCCATGTTAAATAATACATCCTAGACAATAAGGACTTATAAGGATAAATTATCCAAATCAAATTCATTCCCAATTTTTTTTCATAATAACATAGTCTATATAAAATAAGTCTAGTCATATCATATCCTAGGTTAGTAATAGTCTAAATATCATCTCCATGTATTAATTAAGATAAACCTAAAATTATCTCCAAGTGGGGTCCCAATACAACATGGTTAAATAGTTTCAAGTATCATAATCATATATGACGTCCTTCTAGATGGGATACAACATGCATTGACAATGCCACATAAAAACCATATTAAATTTAGAAGGCTTACAATAGTAATCATAAAACCTCTTTAAGAATGAGCTCTAAACGAGTCATACTTAAGATAGTTGGGATACTATATCCATTAATTCATCATACGAAGATATACATGGGTCAATTGGTATAATTCCTATGATAACAGTGTGATTCCACCATTTCAGAGTTATGCCATACAAATTGTTGTAATATACAAGAAGGTGATTATCTCCTTAAATAGCACATGATATTGTTATAACAAGATATAACATTATATTTTATGCATAACTAGGTAAGACATATTTGAATACATGGTATTAATGTTCATCATATACTTTTCATTTGAGATATTTGACAAAGGCATCCTACAAGAGACTTTAAAGAAACTTTAAACTACCTAAAAGAAATGTATTAATACCTTGAAAGAAGGTATGGTAGTAACAAAAATTTCCATGATATATGTAATAAGGTATTGGATTATTGAGAAATAAAAATCATATCTAAATGATATTATAAATTTAACTTAATGTTAGTTTGTAGTAGCAACCCACAATGAATGTATCTTTAGCTTTTTGCATCATGTTTTCGAGACTTATTGTTACAACTATGCACCAATATTTAACAATTATGGTAATTATAAATTGTATACTTGGGAACTCTAATAGTGATAAAATTAAATAAAAATTATCCCTAAGTATCTCCCCAGCCATTGAATGCAATTCATATGCTTCTAACACCAATTAAGGTAAAATACCTATAATTAGATGTTTAAATGTGCACCTCTTGGTGTATAAATTATGTTAATCATAAGTATGGATTTAAAGTTGTACAATGATATTTCACCCAAACTAGAAAATACACAAATGTAAGAGTATACACTAGACACACATTTTTCTTAAGGATATGCAACCTTACATTTATGGAAGGAAAAGTATTTGAAAAATATCCTCAATGGTTATAAGGATATAAGTAGTTCATAAGAATTATTTGACAAAGTCACTAAAAGAAATGGTATCATGAATATACATTGTTTGTAGTGTATGAATGAAATAGTTAAATTTAATATTCTTTGATAGATATCCATACCTTGCTCCACAACTCCCATCAAACTTGGGTTAGTTGAATTTAATAGTTAAGGGTTCTCATGTTTTGTTGCACATGGAGACCATATCATCCTTCACTCTCCAACTATCTCCTTTAATTCTTTGGCCTCCCCACAACTTCCCATCCAAATATCTTGCTTAAGCAACTCTACTTATTTTGTACCCTTATCTTAGGGATGTGACAACTATATTTTATTTTGTGTTTAATTTTGGCCCCCATATTTGTGCTCATATGCTTTAGCATGAATTTTTCATAGTAGATTCAGATGCATACTAAATTTGTGGAAAAATATAGAGTTATTTGTGTATACTTATTATTTTAGAGTATCAACATCTAATTAAATGACCTAATCTTACCCCTTTCCAAACCTTGGACATGACCGCTATCACAATTTTATCCCTGCAAAGAATTGCTTATGCAATTTTTTCTACCTTAAGGAATACTTGATTTCATATTCCTTGAGTCAACTCCATTCCAAAAAGTCATTATTGTTGGTTAGCTCTAGTGCAAAATTTCCAAATTGAACACATAGGATACCTTAATTAGAAACAACTATCGTTGGATAATCAATTATCCAAGGGTGCATATAAAATCACAAGAGGATCTCCTACTAATAATTCAAGAGCATTAAGAACAATCAAAGAGAATTTTTATATTAAGAAAATATTTGCATTTGATATCATCTATTTTTCCATCAATTTATTTTATCATTACTCATTGTGTACATCTATTACAAAGGGCCTAATTAAGGTCAAAAAATGTTGAGTACTTTAGTCCTAACACAACAAACTTTCAAAATTACTTAAAATACTACTTTGACTTAGCACAAGAATTTAACCAAAAGAATAAAAATCAAATTAGACAATAGACAAGGACGAGATCATAGATTTAAATAGGACTATAGTTTTTGAGACACAAGACCATAATAATATTCCCATCCAACTAATTTATAGGGTTAAAAAACATATTAATTCAAAAAAAATTGAAACTTACAAATAATATATAATTTACAACTTACAACTTAATACATTAATCTCATTGAAAAAGCTAAACAAATTCCTAACCCTACCCATTTCATATAAACAATTACTTATCTTAAGATTGCACAACTTTTCTATATTAATCTCAAATATAATTAATTAACAATTATATTCATTTCTTTAAATTGATGATATTAACCAGTCCAGTTCCATTTCTTCCTCTTCAAGTATATTCAAGTATATAATTTGGAGAAGCATAAATCAACTTTTTGAATGATATACTTTAGTAGAGAAAAACTACAGAGGAAATTGGCAATTCTCGTGTAGTAAATGGAAAGCTCATAAATATTAACATATATTTTTCCATGAAAACATAAAAGTTTTTTTATTATATTGAGGAAGTCCTGAGACAGAGATTATAACCAATCTCATATATGAGCCAACAGACCACTAAAACCAAACAAGAAAAATGGCAACAGGGAGAGACAAGACTCAACGTGCAAGACTATGAGAATGGCACTATTACAACTTACAATAGACAACAAACCTGACCAACAAATTGATTGTCATCAAGGATTTGCTTCCTTTATTTAATTAAAACAAATTTTTCATACATAAAATCTATGTTCCATCTCCCCTCCCTTATTTAGAGAACCAAAATCCAATAATAAACATAAGACATGGCCTATACTTTATAATAGCATGGTCTACTATTTTTCTATTTTCAAGTATTCCATTGATGTTACCCCTAATTTAGTCACAAGTATGCTAGAATGTAGAGCTTTGGGTATCTGATGCCTCTTCACAATTAGTTATTGCACCTCTAATGCAGGAGCATCCATCGGTGTAAGGGCAATCTTGCATCACCCAAAAAAAAGAGTTTCATTTCATGTCAGAAGTTTCTTTGATGTCTTTGAATTTTTGGATACCCTTTTCCTCATAATGTAATCTCCAACTTACAACTTTTCTTTTCTATTCCCAGGTTGGAAGATATTGTAGTTTTAGTCTCCCAAAATTACACCTGAAAACCTTCCAGGTCAGATTTGAGGCTTTAAATGGTCCTGAAATGGCCCCGAAACTTGTCATGATTTCAAGCACGTTCTTGACTCCGATACTTTTCCAATGGTTCAAATGGTTTGAAAAATAGAGTCCCAAATAAAAAGTTATGGCTCCCAGAAGTTGGCACACTTTCTAGAGGATACTAATTTTTGAGTGTTCTTTTAAAATTTGAATTTCAAGTTGTAACTTTTGGTGCCAAACCACCAAAACTCAAATTTGAATGTTGTTTTGGCTCCAAACTCAAAAGGAGCTCTATTTATGGGCGGGTTTCTAATTTTTGGGGTGGCTTTTTGGGGGACAAGATCACATACTGTGAAAAGGGGTTTTTCTATAATTCTATAGTTTGCATATTTCCAAAACTTAAGGATATCAGATCCTCTGCATGTAAGAAGATCATTTTTAGAATAATAAAATAACATTTTATGTTTGGAATGTTAATTTTATGTGTCTTGGGTTGCACCCTTGTCAGGTGGTATCAAAGCCAGGTTTTCTTGAGCATGTGGATAGATCGTAGATTGTGAGGCAGTTCGCACCAGGACCCTGGTTGTGGGTCAAGGTCAAGAAAGATGCCTCCAAGAGTGATGCCCGGTAGGCATGGTGGTGCTAGAGGTGGTCAAGGTGACAGAAACTCTAGTGGAAGAGATCCACTAGTGGCCAAGGGTTTCAGAGCCCTCTAGAGACAAATTGGTGCGTTGCAGGAGCAGATGAGAAGAGGGTTAAACCCGAGAAGGAGAGAAGAAAGTGAGGATGAAGAAGAGGAGGAAGATTAAAATGTAGAAGAGGAAGAAGAAGCAATTGATCAAGACCAAATGTGGCTAATAAGGGCCATTTCAAAGATTAGGAAAAGACCTAGAGCAGAAGTCCCTAGTTATTCTGGAAGTCTAAACCTGGAAGAGTTGATTGACTGGATCAATGAGTTGGAAGAATATTTTGAGTATGAGGAGATAGAGGACCCAGATCGGGTCAAGTTTACAAAAATGAAGCTGAAGGGCCATGACAGTATTTGGTGGAAAGAGGTCCAGTTGGAGAGAAACCGAAGAGGAAAAGGAAAGATCAATAGATGGGATCGTATGGTGAAGAAACTGAAAAAGTAGTTCATACTAGTGGACTATGAGCTAGATCTACTGAAGAAATTGTAAGGGTTGAAATAAGGAAGAAAATCTGTGAAAGAATACACAGAATATTTTCACAAGATGATCATCATAACAGATCACACAGAGGCCAACAAGGAGAAGGTAGCTCGTTATCTTAATGGGTTACAACCGAGCATTCAAGAGGAGCTAAGCCTAGTTAAAATTACCACCATTGAGGATGCACACTAGTTTTCTCTGAAAGTTGAAGAGAAGTTGAACAAAATATTTGACAGCAAGCAAAAAGGATGAGGAGGTCAAAGCAAAAAGGGTAGTGGAAGATCTTATGGAAGCTGAAATGATGATGAGAAGAAATATGAAGATGTGGGTACCAGTCGAAACTAGAACAATGATAACTTCTACCACCCTCGTGATAAAAATAGTGGCGATCAAAGAGGTAGAGGACAAGGGAGATCTAGACAAGGACCTAGAAGGGGTGGTTTCAGAGGAATGTGTTTCTAGTGTGGTGAAGAAGGGCATCAAACCTATGAATTTCCACAACACCGAGGGAGGGCAGAAAAAAGGCCGGAAGGTCATGGAAGGGTTGCACATGTAGATGAGGAGGCCCAATCTAAACATTTAGATGATGTTGAAAGGGGAGAATCCCTAGTGATTAGAAGAGCCTTGGTGATTGAAGAGGAGCCAGAATAGAGGAAGAATCTATTCCGCACAAGGTGCAAGTGTGAAGGAAAATGTTGTGATGTCATTATTGATAGTGGGAGCACTGATGATCTAGTGTTAGAGGAGATGGTTACAAAGTTGAAGCTAAAGAGGGAGAGGCATCCACATCCATATCGGATTTCCTGGTTGCAAAAAGACCACAAAGTTCTAGTCAATGAGCAGTGCCTAGTAAAGTTCAATATCGGGAGCTACCATGATGAGGTACTTTGTGATATCATCCCCATAGATGCATGTCACATGTTGTTGGGGAGGTCATGGCAGTTTGATAGACGAGCTATACATGATGGCCATGCAAACACTTATTCCCTGACGAAGGATGGGGCTCGTCACAAGTTGAAACCCCTAAAGGAGGCCAAAGAAAAGGTATGTAGTAGTGCTAGAATCTGTTATGTTGATGGAAGAAATTTTTTAGAAGGTATGAAGCATGGGCATGTGTGTTATGCATTGATTCCTAGAGTGGGTAAGGAGGATAGTAAGAAGGTGCTAGTAGAAGTTTTTGGGTTGTTGGATGAGTTTCAGGATATTGTTTCTGATAATGTACCTAAGGGTTTACCACCAGTGAGGAAGATCAGTCATCAGATTGGCTTGATTCCTTGAGCCAGTTTTCCAAATAAGGTAGCTCACAGAAATGACTCTGGCAGAAAATGAGGAGTTGAACAGACAAGTTCAAGAGTTGTTGAGAAAGGGTTTGATACAGGGAAGTTTGAGCCCATGTGTAGTACCTACAGTACTAGCACCGAAGAAGGATGGGGAGTGGAGGATGTGTACAGACTCGCGAGACATAAACAAGATAACAATAAAGTACATATTTCCTCTACCAAGGATGGATGACCTGATGGATTGTTTGAGTGGAGCTCAATACTTCACAAAGATTGATCTGAAGAGTGGATATCACCAGATCCGGATTTGAGAGGGAGATGAATGGAAGACTTCCTTCAAGAACAAAGAGTGTCTGTATGAGTGGTTAGTCATTCCTTTTGGGCTAACCAATGCACCAAGCACATTCATGCGGCTCATGAACGAGGTACTGAAAGAATTTTTGGGAAGTTTTGTCATTGTGTATTTAGATGATATTTTTGTTTTCAATAGAAATTTGGATGAGCATTTGATGCATATTTGGAGAGCCTTCGAGAAGTTAAGAGAGGAGAAATTGTTGAGTAATATGAAGAAGTGTACTTTTTTGAAGGAGTTAGTGTACTCGAGATTTGTTTTCTTGGCAGAAGGTCTCAAGATGGACCTAGAGAAGGTGAAGGCTATTCTAGAATGGCCTACCCCAAGAACTGATACTGAGGTGAGATCTTTCCATGGTTTGGATAGTTTTTACAGGAAGTTCATTAGAAACTTTAGTAGTATTTATGCACCCCTGACTGAAACAATGAGAGTGGATAGAAAAGAATTCAAGTGGAGCACTGGAGCAGTGAAAAGTTTCAAACTGTTGAAATAGAAGGTGACAAAGCAACCTGTTCTAGCCCTCCCAGATTTCAATAAGGTGTTTCGGGTGGATTGTGATGCCAGTGGTTGTGCCATTGGAGTAGTGTTGATTTAAGAAGGTAAGCCCATTGCCTATTTTAGTGAAAATTTAAATGATTCCAAGAGAAATTATTTTGTATATGATCAGGAATTTTATGCAATAGTTCAAGCATTAAATAAATGGAGACATTACTTGTTTCCAAAGGAATTTGTTCTATATACTGATAATCAAGCATTGTAGTACCTGAATAGTCAGGGAAAACTAAATCAAAGGCATATGAAATGGGTAGAATTTTTGCAGAGCTATACATTTGTTCTAAAGCATAGGAGTGGGAAGTCAAATAGGGTTGTAGATGCCTTAAGTAGAAGGCAAACATTGATGATAGAGATGTAGATTGAAGTGGTTGGATTCAATGAACTCAAAACATTGTACCCTGAAGATCCTTATTTTGCAAATTCTTGGAAAGCCTGCAAGGAACCTATTACAGTGAACAGGGCAAGGTGGCTAGATTTCATAATCCAAGATGGCATGTTGTTTGAGGGAAGTCAATTGTGTATCTTGAGGAGTTCCATGAGGGAGAACCTGATAAAAGAGAAGCACAGTGGAGGAATGGCAGGACATTTTGGTTGGGATAAGACCATTGCCATTATCAGTGAGCATTATTATTGGCCTCAGTTGTCACATGATGTGAAGAAGTTTGTACAAAGTTACAGGGTATGTTAGATGGCTAAGGGAGTGAGCCAAAATACAGGGTTGTATCAGCTCTTACCTATACCGAAAAAGCTGTGGAAGGATATAAGTATGGACTTTGTTCTTGGTTTACCAAGGACACAAAGAGGGAATGATTCAGTCTTTGTGGTGGTTGATAGGTTTTTGAAGATGGCACATTTCATTCAATGCCAAAAGACCCATGATATTGTCCACATTGCTGACTTGTTCTTCAGAGAGGTGGTGAGGCTACATGGTCTACCAAAGTGTATTGTCTCAGATTGTGATACCAAATTTGTGGGATACTTTTGGAGGACCTTGTGGAAGAAGTTGAAAACGGAGTTGAAGTTCAATTTTGCACACCATCCATAGACAGATCTAGGCAGATAGATGTTGTGAATAGGAGTCTGAGTAACCTACTGAGATGCTTGGTAGGAGATAAACCCAAGGGATGGGACTTGATCTTACCCTAGGCATAATTTTCTTACAACAATTCTGTCAACATAAGCATTCGCAGATAACCGTTCTAGATTGTGTATGGAGGCAGCCCAAGAATGGCTCTGGAATTGATGAAGATGGACCAAGAGAAGAAGATAAGTGTTGAAGCTGAATATTTTGGAGAGCACATCAAGGATATGCATGAGAAGGTAAGAGAACATATTAACAAGATGAATATGAAGTATAAGGCCAAGGCAGATCAAAAAAGGAGGAATAAGGAGTTTAAAATTGGTGATGAAGTAATGGTCCACTTGAGGAAAGAAAGGTTTCTAGTGGGAACCTATAACAAATTGAAGATGAATAAATTCGGTCCCTGCAAGATTTTGAAGAAGCATGATTCAGGGAATGCATATGAGGTAGAGTTGTCGGATGGAGTCAACATTTCCCCTATGTTCAACATTTCAAATTTGATAGAGTATCATGAAGGTGGCATGGAGGAGGCACCAGCAATAGGGTAGTATGGCATTCTAGCACCTACTTCAGAGAAGGAGGAGATTGAAACAATCCTAAGTAGCCGTGTGGGAAGGAGTACCAAAAACAGGCAATATGAAGAATATCTGGTGAAATGGAGAGGAAGGATTATGGAAGATTCATCTTGGTTGTCTAAGGTAGAGGTTGACTGTTTGGGTTTTCCTCAACCATCTGAGACTTGACGGGGTCACTTCTCAAATTACCCTGGGTTCTAATGTAGGAGCATCCAACAATGTAAGGGAAATCCTACATCACCCAAAAAAAAGAGTTTCATTTCATGTTGGTAGTTTCTTTGATGTATTTTCATTTTTGGATACCCTTTTCATCATAATGTAATCCTCAACTTACAGTTTTGTTTTTCTATTCCCGGGTTGGAAGATATTGCAGTTTTAGTCTCTCAAAATTACACCTAAAAACCTTCCAAGTCAGATTTGAGGCACTAAACAGTCCCAAAGTAGCCCTAAAACTTGTCATGATTTTGAGCACGTTCTTAACTCTAAGACCTTTCCAATGGTTCAAACGGTTTGAAAAGCAAAGTCCCGGATCAAAAGTTATGGCTCTCAGAAGTTGGCACACTTTCTAGAGGATACTAATTTTTGAATGTTCTTTTGAAATATGAATTTCAAGTTGTAACTGTAGACATCGAAAATATACAGATTGATATCACACTCTGATCTATTAACATCATTTCTTCATAAATCATCCCTCGGTCTAACTGTTTAATCAAATTCCCTTATCTAATTAAATTCATCAATATTCGTCTCTTAATTAAATAAATTATTTTATCTAATTAAGTCACTTTCCCTTGTTAATTAAATCAATTCATCTAATCTAATTATCCCTATTTAATTAAATAATCAATTTATTTGATTAAATCTCTAAAGTCTATCTGTTAAATTAAATAAATTAAAACTTTATTTGATTTAATCTAACACCATCCTTTTAATTAAATAAATCAAAATCTTTATTTAATTAGCCTCTTATCATATTCCTCTTTTTTATTTAAATTAATCCAAAAATCTAAATCAAATTGTCAAATCGATAAATCCCTTAAATTAATCAAATCCTGATTAATTTAATCTTAATCCATCAAATCCTCTAGATTTTGCAACTTGCACATGAAAATAGACTTATTTGATTTATTAAATTTCTATTTTCCTTCAACAAGGCATCTTTTAAGGAATATTCCCCTAATTTGAATTCAAAATCCAAGTGGGAATAAGTCCTTCCAACAAGGCATTTAAGATCTCTTACATGTCCTTTTCCTTGAGCCAAGTCGCATTTAATGCTTTCTTTCTTCCCCCCTTTCAAGTCATTTCAACAAATTTGAATTTCAAATTCATGCATTTATTGGCACATTCCTCAAATCTTGCACATCCTCCACCCATTCATAGCTTGACAAGTGGCATCATGCCATTTGATGAATGTTAGTCCCACATTGTTCTATTTTGGACATTCATCCATCTTGGCATTCTATAAATAAAGAGCTCATATCCTTATTTCATCATCCACATCTCAAGCAAAGTTACCATGCTAAAATACTTAGCAATTCTCATCCATCTCATTGAATCATAGCTAGGTTTTTTTTACAGATTTTGGCTTGGAGCATTCATCAATCTTCATCAAAGTGGATCACAATCTTCGTCAAATCATCAAAGATAGCATTGGAGTTGGGAAAGGGCCAATTTTCACATCAAATTGGCACCAACTCCCTCAAGAGATCAAGAATTTACATTGCTTTCATAGGATTTAATCTCTTTTGTTGATTTCTCATTGTATTGCTTTCATTTTCCTATTTAGAGCATTGATAAATGGATTCCTTGAGAAATCATGTTTGTAACTTTCATTTCAATCTTCTAATGTGTTTGTTTGTTGTGTTTTGCAGGTATTAGGATCATGGTTCACATATTGGCACTAGAAGGAGGGTTGATCGACAGATTCTAAAACATTTTTTAAATTTTTTGCCGTTTTTTACAGTTCTGTTCATAAATCCGCGTTTTACCGCCCATGATCACTGTTATAGCGCCCTTGATCATTCTTGTAGTGCCCATAATCACTATTATAGCACTCGTGATCACTCTTTTAGCGCCCTTGATCATTCTTTTAGCCCCCTTAATCATTCTTGTAGCGCCCATGATCATTCCTGCAGCGCCCATGATCATTCTTTTAGCGCCCATGATCACTGTTTTAGCGCCCATGAGTCAATTTTAAAATGACCATATCTTGGTCATACGAAGGTCTTTTTTGATGCTTTTTTTTTTAAATAGGGTAGAATTTCATAAGCTATCCCATGGTGTAGTTGTTTCTTAACTATTAATGAGTTAAAATTTTCAAATTTTCATCTAAAGTAAAAACACATGATAACTTGGCTAAGTTTTAGGGTGTTTTGGTAAATGATTCATCTAACCCCTATATCCTTTTGTTTTTTTATCTCATCTAACATTTTGATCACTTTTGCAGGTTGGAAATTGAAATCAAAAGAAAAAGGAGCATGGGGATAATATTTTTTCTAATTAAAGTGTTTTTTAACACTTAAGTGTTTGTTTAACACTTCTTCAAAGAATTTGTCATCCTTTTCTTTCTTTAGGACACTAGCTTTCATTTGGGTTTAAAAAAGATTCTTTTTGTTTATTTTTTGCAAAAGGATTAAAAAGAACCTTAGGATCAACAACTTACTAGATTTTGTTTATGGATTAAACAATTGAACAAATGTCTTTTCACTTGTGATTTGGTGCTCTAAAAAGAACTCACGCATTGCTTTGAGGGTTTAAAAAGAACAAGTGTAGCTTTGTTTGTTTGTGAGGGCTTACTTAGACTAAAGCCATTGGAAAAGGACGTATGTGCTTCTCTCATGCTTTATAGCGATCTTGAGAATCAAAAGGTCTTTTCCATGACTTTGGGTTAAAACAAAGCAATCACCTCCACACTTTGATTTGGGCTTAAAATTTAACAAACTATTGTGCGAGTGTGAGTGGGGGCTTTGTTGCGTATATTCTCTCTCCTTGTTGCCTACAAGGATTGATCGAGTTACGAATATTGTTCTTCATTCGCTTTTGTTTATCTTAGAGGGCCCGCTTTGTGGGAAAAAGTAATCACCCAAGGGAACGGCTCAACCGGTAACACTCTAAAGCCAAGAGTATTTCCAGCCAGGATATAAATGTGGATATTGGAAGAAACGCCAATATCACGCGGTTGACTCCGACAAGATGGATCTGAAAGGGGACTCTTGCCACGTTGGGTCAACTCCTACGAACGAAAAGTCCTTACTAGAACCCATGTGCTAGAATTTGCCAAAATCTTTTATCTATTTGTTGGTGCAAGAACGGTCGTTCTGAAGCCACCCCACACTTTTACAGTCTTCTAGTAGAGATGGAAAGCATGCCATGGGAGTTTCATGGGTGTTGATGCTTGGCTGCTATGATTGATGTTAATGAGCCATGGAGGGGAGCCAGTGGGGTCAAGCATCTAACCATCCACTAGAGATAAGTGTAGCTAGACTTGTCCAAGTGGGAATCCAACAAATATTGTCTTACACATCCATAGGATTGTACTTATTCTTGGGTTACAAAAAGCATTGCTTGATCAAAAATATCATGGAAACAAACACTTAACATCATCCAAATTTCAAACCCTTTTGAAGACAAATACCATTGACTCAATCCATATGTTATTGCTTTCCCTTGGGATTCACATCCTTAGAGGTTTCTAAGCATTGGATTAAATCTCAATTTGTCTCCTTAAGTAAACAATAGGAAAACCTTTGCCTTAAGTTCATTGAATTTCCACATAACATATCTTGTGGGGTTTGAAGAAGTTAGGACATTGGACATTTAGTTTGAAAATCTAATCAAGAAAGTGTTTGTGGTAAAATAAATTCACTAATCAAGATGAAATAAATTGAACCCAGCACATGTGCTTGTGTATCTTTTGTCTTATGGTTTTTTGAGCAAACATTGATCTTTTGGTTTGAAGGGAAAAGCATGTTCTTCAAAACCTTGGCCTTGTAAACAAGTCCTTCTTAGGTTCATTTAGGATCAAAATCAAACACTTCATCCATCCAAACATTTATCAAAATTCATCCATCCAAACAACTTTAGAGCTTTTAAAACATCATTCTAGACTTGGGTAAATCATCCTCAAAACCAAATCAAAGTCAATTGTTTAATTAGGTGTGTGGGAATGCATCCTTTCTCATACATTTAATTAAATAAACCATCCTTTGAACAAGTTCATCCTAATATCACATCCAACATCTTAGGGTTTACAAGTTCATCATCCACATCAAACAATCAAAATCAAAATCCCTAAGTCTAGCATTGATCCAAAGTCCCTAAATGTTCAACACTCACATCATTCACCTTTCATCCTTCATCTCGTCATTGATCCTAAGAACCTTAGAGGTCACTTTTGCGACAAGGTCAAAACACAAGGAGAACATGGAATAAAAACTTGATCCATACGTCTTGAGTAATCCAAATCAATTGAATCTTCAAAGCCTTACAATTCTGATTGATTATCAAAACTCACACTTATCTAATCCATACGTGGGACCATTACCTTCAAATGTCAATAGAACAAGTGTGAGTATGCCCAAATCAAAGATTGGAACACCTTTTCCAATGTTAAAACCAATTCCAAACCTACAAGTCTATCAATCGAACAATCAATGCATAAGCCTTGAAACAAACGTCATCCCACCAAATCCCTACATGCCAAAGGAGAATGTACTAAGTACAAGTTTTCAAAACATGAATCCAACAAACTTTGGGATGGATACATTTGCAAATCATATGAATATTCCAAACATGAACAATGGTCAATTCCAACCTATCATGCTAAATCTGAGTGTCATCCCAAATCAAAACATTCCAAATTTGCTTAAAAAAAATCCAAATCAACTATATCAAGAGATTCAAGATCAAAATCAAGAACAAATTTGGCGAGATCAAATTGTGGCACTTTCCAAAATAGTTGAGGCATTGTGCCAAGAGAAATCTCCACCACCATCACCCATATCAACATAATTCCTTGGTTTAGGGCTTCCCCCTTTACCTAGCACCAATCATTCCATCCAAATCAATCCACCTAGCACCCATCAAACCATCACGTCAAACCCTTCGAATATACCATTGACATCACACCAATGGATGGTATCTAATCAAACAACAACATTGATCCCAAATCAAAATATGGTCTCCCAAGGACCTATCACCTCGGTCATTCCAACCATCACTATCCCTTCAATCATTCCAACCACCACTATCATGCCCATCACATCTCAAACACTCACTGTCGCTCCAAGTGTATCTCAATCACTTGTCACCGCATCCAACACGATTCCAAATACACCACCACTACTGCCAAAACCAAGTGCAATAAGTCAATATCATAGCATCACACTAAAAGCACATCAAGCCTACCAACAAGGGCTTCAACAATCTCAAGCTACCCAACCAACATGAACGCAAACACAAAAAATGACAACTATTGATAACAAGGATCAAGATCAATCCATCACTGAGCGCATGTTTACTTCATCCAATTATCAAATCAACATATGTCGAGAGTCACTTTTGAATCACGATCAAAATCCACCAACAAAACTCGACAATGACCCAATTCAAGAAATATCAACATCACTTGACTCTATGGTCAAAGACATTCACAATCTCTCCACCGCAATTGTCGAAAACAATGATCAAAACCTCTCCATCAAGGAACACATTAAGGATGTATCTACACAATCCGATGATCAACTCACCATACATCAAGAGCCACTTTTTAGTGATCTCTTTCAAGGAGTGTTAGGATTATTTGATCCAATTGACATAATGCACAATTAGTTCACCTATGATCATGTTGAAAATGTCTCTACATCACCTTACGAGTTAGAGGACATATCTCAAGAATTTATTCCAAATCATGATGAGAATCTTTCACCAAGGTCTAGCAATGGTCCCTTCCAAGACATGTTGACATGCTTTGACCTCATGGTTACAGATACCAAAGGAACCCTGAACTCGACACTTGATGATATTGAACCACTTACCATATCTAATGACGGCATCCAAGAACTCCTTATAGGCAATCGATCCCTTGAAAATGACCCATGTCAGGAGCTTGATCCAAAGCATATCGAAAGCAATCCCAAAATAAATCAAGATAAAAAATTTGTATCTCCAAGATACTACAATGATCTAATGGATATTCTCCTATCCACACAAGATGATCACATCCACATAGCACTTACTCCTCCATCTACCCATGAGATGCTTTCTATGGATGGACACGTAGATGATCTTCAGCTAGAACAAGATTGTGTTACACAAAAAGGGTAGATTCTTAACTCCTACAATCAAATGGAGTTGTCAACATCAGGATCAAATATGTCCCAAATTCAGATTGAGGACATCATGAATAAAGATATTGAACATTATCCACTCAAGGAAGCAAATCAAATAGAACAAGATATTTCAGAGTTAGCAGAGCATCCAATCAAAATAACATCATCTACGGTGGTCATTTATCAGAGAATTCACTCTAAATAGGAGCTCTTGGAACATGCAGAATCAAAGCATGAGGGTACTACTTCTACCATACTGGGGGCAACTTCATCTCAAGCAAACGTCAACATAGGGAGCACAAAGAGTCCTTATGATGAAACTCATGTCAATACTACAACCAGCCACGTCATGAATCTTCATCCACCCATCACCCCATCCACGAATTGGGACCAACGTCAAAAGGAAGATTTGAATCAAAGTAAAAAGAATGTTATCAAAGCAAAAGAAGTTGAGAAGCATATCAGACAAATCAAATACAAATGGATACCAAATAAAGATCATCCCTATCAAACTCCATCAGTCAAAGAAACTGTGGGGAAAAATAAAAGAGGGAAAATTATCCATCAAAGATGTCCACAAAAGCAAAAGCAGGCTTTTCAAGCGACGTACAAAGTGTATCAAGCAGTTGGTCCTAATCCCATGTACACTTTCGTATCCACCCATCATTGCTCATTTTCCCAAGTTTGGACAGTCAAAGATTCCAAGCTGTCAACCAATCCATCTCTTATCCCTAAACACACTCCATCCACACCTCCACGCATGATATCCAATTCTCATATTGACCATGTATTGGCACCAACCCTTCATCATAAGGATTCAGAAGGCACTCTATCACGATGTGTGCACAAAGATAAAGTTAACTCCGGTATCAATGAAGCAGATCAGGGATCTCAAAAGTTGCATTCAAGTGCACGTATCTTAGCAAAGTAGCTTCTTCATGTGGGATATTGATGGCACATTATGACATAAGCATCTACGTCAACAACACCTCATGATTCAGCATGAGCTTAAAATCTTTCAAAAAAATCAAAAAAAGCAAAAAAGCAAAAAATCAAAAAAAATCAAAAAAGGGATTGAAAACAGTAAAGATAAAAAATCATCCTCTAGTGAAAACCACATGGACGGCACTTTGGGCAAGACCATGATGAAAACCTGGCAAACAGGCGTCATGTGTAGAATTGAGCATCTACGTGTGCCACTTCTGGTGAAAGCATCTCATCCCATCTGTAACAAATTGAGCATTCCATCCATCTTATCCATAATAAATCCGTTCATCCATGAACCATTTATCCAATCCATTTTCATCCATCTGCATCCATCATCCAAGCTATCTTGATCTTGATGAAAATTTGGGGCACACTTTACACTTGCTTATGGTAAACATCTTGACATGGGCTGTTTTCATTGATCCCATCCTTCCCCAACATTATCTAAAGCCATGAAGCATTATCTAAATTAGCATTCTTTATCCAAACACCTTATCTTATCACAAGATAATCCTTGGAATCCTTTGCATATCCATCCATCCATACACCTATCTGAGCATCCATCTATGAAATTCCATACATTGCTAGACACTGGGGGCAAAAGTTTACATCTTGCTTTGGGAATAAATCTTGATCTATATCCTCCAGCTTATATGGCGATCCAAACATTAGAAAACATGAAACCAAATTGGTCAAAGCATTTGTGATCTAGAATCCGAATCACTAGCCCATGGCATATTTTGACAAGAACATGTTCTTTATCAAAGCTTCATCTTTCATCGAACATCAATCCAAACAATTAATATCAGTCGCATCTCACGCATCCTCCAACGTCACATAAAATCATTCAAGCAACTTTTATTTCAAATCAAGCTTCATCAATTATGATCAATCAAATCCAATCAAGAAATCATCAGGATATCCTTGTGTTGCTTAACACTATCCTTGCATTGTTGTGCATCCTCAACAATTTTATCATCATCAGTCTTGATCAAATCATCATCAATCCATCATCATCTTGGGGATATCTTTCCCAATCCTTGTGTTGATTAACACTATCCTTGCATTGTTGTGCATCCTCAACAATGTTATCGTCATCATCAATCCATCGACCCGATTAATCAACCTTAGCTTGGTTTTCAGCAAAATCCCAAACAGAGCACTGATATCATCACACATATCCATATGAAATCAAATCAAAGTCATGCGAAAATCCAAAACATCCTAATCATATAAAATCCAAAAACAAGTCAAAAATAGACATCAAAAACATTGAAAATCTGAACTACGTCGTCTTGAGCTTAAACGTAGGCAAGGCTAGTCTTTGATCAGCCCCCCCGAGGCCCTAGGATAGGTCTTTAGGTTAGTCTCTCGGTCAAAATCTCAGAAAATCCTAAAACATTAGAAAATTGAAAAATCAAAACATTTGAAAATCCAAAAGAAATACCAAAAAATAGCCTCAAAACATTTCAAAACATCAAAAACATCCAAATATTTGAAAAAATCCATCCGTCTCATCTCGCATTCACTAAATAATCAATCATCCATAATAAATTGATCGTCACCTTCATCCTTTGGAAAAACAAGCAAACAATCACAACAGTTAGCAAAATCAATCTTCAATCGTAAAATCAAAATCAAAACAAAACCTTTCAAACAAAATCAAACTCTTGATCATTTTTAGACATCAATCAACTTTATATCAATAGCCTATCAATCAACTTATCAAACCATCATCATCCTATACAATGCATGTCCTAAGATATATCGTTCTGACAATGGGCATCATTTTGGATATCACTTTGGATCTTATCCTATCAAAACACATCCCTTTGGCTAAGGTATGAAGAACATTGGCTTGTTTGCGTACTTGATATTTTCTTTTGATTTATCTTATTGCGCTCATTCCAAGGACCTCTCGATGATATCCAAACAAGATTTAGAGAGATAGGAATGGGGCAACGATCATTATCTTTTGTCTGCTATGCTTGTTGGGCGTTCTTGTAATATAACCTTGGCGAATACTTGCTTTGTTAGGTATGTATGGAAGAGGTCTAGGGAAACTTGTTGACTATTACAGGGATAGGTTTACCTTTCCGTGTTTTGGTCAGGTGTCTGAAACTTGAAGTACATCCTAGCAAGGTTTCTATGTCAGGTGTGAACAAGAATACTCCTATCTGTTTGTGAGTCAAAGTCCATCGCACTAGGTACAATGCCATCTTGGTTCTTTATACCCTAATGCATCATGCCTACGTGTGTTATCAAACATAAGGTAATTGGCCCTTTGAAAATCCCAACTCCTCGGCAAGTAATCATCATCATCATCATCTCATGTCTTGTTGGAATCTCTTATTTTCTTCTATCTCTTGTTTTTTGCGCTAACATGGTACCATGACAGTTAATCATAAATCATCACCATTGCATCCATCTTGCATCCACAAACCATCAACATACTACATAATGCATATAATACCATATAGAAAACATTAATCATACCACATGCATTCGTCCCCATCATTGCATAATATAGATTGGTTATTCTAGGCATCTCATAAACCATACATCTATCACCCATAAGCATAATCATAAAAGCATCATCATATCAAATCATGTGCATCCATCATATCATCCATGCATCATCATATCATCCATTACATATAAACATCATAATCATCTTATTTATATCATAAATAATGTAACTGTCATACTACAAATCAGGATCAAGTGTGTGTAATATATCAAAATAGGCATGAGACTACCCATGGTTGATGACTGTCTACATCATCAAATCTGTCTACATCAAACACATGAGTTGATGATCTTGAACCTATTTGTCGAGAGATCGACCCTCAAATCAAACATCTTCTCCCGATCTCTCAAGGGGGCAGTATACCAGCATAATTCTTCTTGTTGGGGCAATAGTGGGGCATCATAAAATCAAAGAATTTTGAACTTTGATATCAACAAAATTATTCTTTGAACCAACGCAACAAATGCATCGCTTCAAAGAGGGGAAAAATGTAGACATTGAAAATATACAGATTGATATCACACTCTGATCTACTAACATCGTTTCTTCCTAAATCATCCCTCGGTCTAATTGTTTAATCAAATTCCCTTATCTGATTAAATTCATCAATATTTGTCTCTTAATTAAATAAATTATTTTGTCTAATTAAGTCACTTTCCCTTGTTAATTAAATCAATTCATCTAATCTAATTATCCCTATTTAATTAAATAATCAATTTATTTGATTAAATCTCTAAAGTCTATCATTAAATTAAATAAATTAAAACTTTATTTGATTTAATCTAACACCATCCCTTTTAATTAAATAAATCAAAATCTTTATTTAATTAGCCTCTTATCATATTCCTCTCTTTTTGATTTAAATTAATCCAAAAATCTAAATCAAATTGTCAAATTAGCTAAATATCCCCTTAAATTAATCAAATCCTGATTAATTTAATCCTAATCCATCAAATCCTCTAGATTTTGCAACTTGCACATGAAAATAGACTTATTTGATTTATTAAATTCCCTATTTTCCTTCAAATGGCATCTTTTAAGGAATATTCCCCTAATTTGAATTCAAAATCCAAGTGGGAATAAGTCCTTCCAACAAGGCATTTAAGATCTCTTACATGTCCTTTGCCTTGAGCCAAGTGGCATTTAATGCTTTCTTTCTTCCCCCCTTGCAAGTCATTTCAACAAATTTGAATTTCAAATTCATGCATTTATTGGCACATTCCCCAAATCTTGCACATCCTCCACCCATTCATAGCTTGACAAGTGGCATCATGCCATTGGATGAATGTTTGTCCCACATTGCTCTATTTTGGACATTCATCCATCTTGCATTCTATAAATAAAGAGCTCATATCCTTATTTCATCATCCACATCTCAAGCAAAGTTACCATGCTAAAATACTTAGCAATTCTCATCCATCTCATTGAATCATAGCTAGGTTTTTTGATTTTGGCTTGGAGCATTCATCAATCTTCATCAAAGTGGATCACAATCTTCATCAAATCATCAAAGCTAGCATTGGAGTTGGGAAAGGGCCAATTTTCACATCAAATTGGCACCAACTCCCTCAAGAGATCAAGAATTTACATTGCTTTCATAGGATTTAATCTCTTTTGTTGATTTCTCATTGTATTGCTTTCATTTTCCTATTTAGAGCATTGATAAATGGATTCCTTGAGGAATCATGTTTGTAACTTGCATTTCAATCTTCTAATGTGTTTGTTTGTTATGTTTTGCAGGTATTAGGATCATGGTTCACAGTAACTTTCAGCGCGAAACCGCCAAAACTCAAATTTGATTGTTGTTTTGGCTCCAAACTCAAAAGGAGCTCTATTTATGGGTAGGTTTCTAATTTTTGGGGTAGCTTTTTGGGGGACAAGTTTGCATACTACAAAAAGGGGTTTTTCTATAATTTTGTAGTTTGCATATTTCCAAAATTTGAGGATATCAGATCCTCTGCATGTGAGAAGATCATTTTCAAAATAATAAAATAACATTCTGTAGACATCAAAAATATACTAATTGACATCATCCATCTGATCCAGGTGACTTACTAACATCGTTTCTTCCTAAATCATCCCTCGGTCTAACCATTTAATCAAATCCCCCTATCTGATTAAATTCATCAATATTCATCTCTTAATTAAATAAATTATTTTATCTGATTAAGTCAATTCCTTTTGTTAATTAAATCAACGTCTCATCTGATCTAATTATCCCTATTTAATTAAATAATCAATCTATTTGATTAAAATCTCTAAAGTCTATCCATTAAATTAAATAAATTAAAACCTTATTTGATTTAATCTAACACCATCCCTTATAATTAAATAAATCAAAATATTTATTTAATTAGCCTCTTATCATATTCCTCTCTTATTTGATTTAAATAAATCCATAAATCTAAGTCAAATAAGTCACATCATCAAATCTCTTGTTAAATTAATTAACCCTTGATTAATTTAATCTAATCTCATGTCACATCCTCTAGATAATGCAAGTTGCACATGAAAATAGATTTAATTCATTTATTAAATCTCTATTTCCCTCACATGGCATCTTTTGGAATATTTCCTCAATTTGAATTCAAAAATTCAAGTCAACATGTACATCCAACAAGGCATTTAAAACCTCTTACATGTCCTTTGCCTTGAGCCAAGTGGCATTTATTGCATTTTTCCCTTCCCTCTTGCATGTCATTTCAACAAATTTGAATTTCAAATATTGGCATTTATTGGCACAAACCCCAAATCTTGCACAACCATCATCCATTCATAGCTTGACAAGTGGCACCATATCATTGGATGAAAGTTAGTCCCACATTGCTCAAATTTGGACTTTCATCCATCTTGAAATCCTATAAATGAAGAGCTCATATCCTCATTTGATCATCCACAAACATTGCAAAGTTACCATGCTAAAATACTTAGCCATTTTTATTCATCAATCTTGACTTCTTAGCTAGGCTCTTGCAGATTTTGGCTTGGAGCACTCACCATTCATCATCAAAAGTGGATCAATTCTCTTCATCAAGTCAACATATCAAAGCTTGCAATCATAGGAATTGGGAAAGGGCCAATTTTCACATCAAATTGGCACCAATTCCCCCATGGGATCAAGAGTTTTCTTTTCTAATTAGGATTAAATCTAGTTTTATCTTTTGTATTGTGTTCTTCATCAATTTATTTTCTATTTTGAGCTTGCAAATGGATTTCATGGGGAATCCTTCTTTTAGCTTGCAAATCCTTATCTAACTCGTTTATTCATGTTGTTTTGCAGGTACTAGGAAAAGGGTTCGCACATATTCTGTTTGGTGTGTTAATTTTTTGTGTCTTAGATTGCACCCTCGTCAACCTCTGTCAGAAACTAAATTGGATATAGTGGGCTTTAATTTAATGGAAGATGAAATGTTTGGGGTGAAATCATGTTGAATGTTCTTCAATAGATTTGACACATCTCTCATGGTAGACCAAGATTCAAGTGAATCACTTGAACATAGCAAACCAAGACGCATCAATAAAATGAGGCATTATTTTGTTTCTTTGTCAGTCCCTTCCATTAACAAGCTTTTATCAACTACCTCAAACGCCCTATTTGGATATGCCCTTTTCACCCAGTTATGCAAGTTCAAATCACCATCAAACATAATATCAGTTGGCCGCCTCCTTGTTAGCATTTCCAATAACAAAATTCCATAGCTATAAACATCTCCCCAAGGAGACGCCTTGCCACTCAATCCATATTATGTAGTCACGACAATGATTAGAATTCTTTACTCACATGAAAAATTTAAAAAGATATTTGAGAAACCATACCTAGTGCGATGTAGCCCACTGAGCCTTTTAAATCTATTGTTGAATTGGTCATGATTCTTCCTATCAATCCGGTTATCCCAAAATATGAAAGATGAGCTTTCATGCTTTCATCTAAAAGAACATTGCTTGGTTTTATGTCACAATGCACTATCTGCACGAAGCAATTATAATGAAGATATTCCAGGGCATGGGCTATATATATGGTTATGTTCAGCAGTTTTCTCAGTCCCAATCTACAAATATCTACATATAAATTCTTCTCTAAGCTTCCATTAGAAAAAAACTCAAAGATTAAAGATTTGAAGTGAAGGGTCAAACATGTGGTTATGATTCTAGCAAGATTCTGGTGTCGAGCCTTCTGCAACACTTTACATTCTGCTCTGAAAATCTTGTCTAGCTGCTCATTCATTGAATTGAGAACCTTGACGGCAAGATGAGTACCATGAAGCCAAAATCCTCTATACACTGATCCAAAGTTGTTTGTTGCTATTAGATTGGAGTTGTGAAACCTATAGGTTACTACAAGAAGCTCTTCATATGAGATCCATGGATGCTCCACCTTTTCAAGGATTTTACGAATTGTTTGTTTAAATTTCTCTCTATTATGAAAGCTCCTTATCCATAGAACTCCCAAAACTAGACAGAGAATTATGAAAACGGCAACAACACCTATTGCTCCCAATACTTTTATTAGGAATGTGGAATGTCTATCTACTAATTCATTGTTTAATAGGTCCAAATGCCAGATTATTTTGAAAGACTCTAGAAGTTTTCCTATTAATTTGTTATTTGACAGGTTCAACCGGTAAAGATTACTCAAATTCCCTAGAGACTTTGGAATTTTTCCTGTTAATTTGTTGTTTGACAAGTTCAACCAATAGAGATAACTCATATTCCCTAAAGCCTCTAGAATTTCACCTATTAACCTGTTGTTGGAAATATCCAAGGAGTTTAGCATTCTCAGATTGCTCAGAGTAATAGGAATTTCGCATGTCAAAGAATTGTGGCTCAGATCCAGAGAGTACAACATGTCAAGCTTGCCAATTCCTGTTGGAATTCTTCCAGTAAGTTTTTTCCTATCCAATCTGAGCTCGTGCAGGGACTTTCCATTTTGTATATTCGGTGGTATAATTCTCGACATATTATTTTTCTATGAATGGGTATGTGCAGGATCATCATGGAAAAATAGGCCCTTAAGTGGCAAAAAATTCAAAGAAAGACAAAGTTAGGCAACTTGACATAAAAATTTGAATAAGTTATCCATATTATTTCAAAAATATGTAAGAATAAAATTTGTAGCAAATTGAATGTAGTTTCAAAAATACTAGGTTTTTCTATAAAAAATCTATTTGGTGAAAATTTGAAATTTCAATGCAGTATACTTAAATTTCAGGGAAAAAATAAGAATTAGGTGTCTGTCTAACCACCCTAACCACAATAAAATGATAATTATTTTTTATAATATTTTAGATATAAGTAGATGACTCATGTCTTGATGTGATGCATATTTTTTTGTGATCTTTTTCTAGGTGAATAATTAATTATGAATTTTTTATTACAACATTTAAAAAATATAAAAAACTTGTATGTCTGACCACCTTAACTTGGTCAAAACTTCATGAATTTTGTTTTTCTTTTTTTAATCTTATAGTATGTGAAACATAGAATGTGACGCATATTTTGGATTCAAAAAATGTGATACCGTTTGAAAGCTATAGATGTTTTTCAATCAGCCTATCAATCAGGACTTTAGTCATAATTCAAATAGAAAATGAATAATAATTACTTATTAAATTCAAAGTAAAACATAATTTATATTGGTGAAAAGCTGAGAATCTCCTTTAAAAACCCTTTTCATTTCATCAATTTTGGGTAAAAAAAATTCGTCAGCCACATACCCATCATATTGCCATTTTTTGGCCCATCATGATCCTGCACATATCTGAATACAAAACAAACAGTTGCTTAAGATTGAAAATTTTTGAGGATATGGTGCTAATAATAGATTGCCACTCAATCCATGTAAGTCAAATTAGCTAAATTTGAGATCTCATCTACAATACTTCCCTCAAACATATTATTTGGCAGGGACAAATACCTTAACCATAGAAGTTTAGGTAGCACACGGTTCAATGGACCTCCCAATTTATTATTATCCAATCTAAGCCACTCTAGTTGGGTACAACTTGCTAGCTGTTCTAGAATTGGGCCGCTTAGAAAGTTGTTCTTCATTACTAGGTTTGTCAAATATTGGGCATTTGAAACTGGAGAAGGAATGGTTCTTGTCAACCTGTTATTTTCCATTCTTAACCTAAGAAAATTTCTTGAGAAATTCTGAGGTATCCCTCCAAAAAGACGATTAAAGGAAAGGTCTAGATCCTCTAGATTGCTTAAAGAGAACAATTGGGGAGGAATAAATCATGTTAATTGATTGTTGCTTAGATCAAGGACTTTCAGATTGCTAAAAGAAAATAATTGAGGAGGAATAAGTCATGTCATACGATTGTGACTTAGATCAAGGTCTTGCAGATTGCTTAGAGGACGCAAATGTGGGAAAATATTTTTTGAAAAATAATTCAATGAGAGACGCAGAGTTGTCAAATTGGCAAAGCAGGCAACACTTACAGGGATTGTGCCTCCTAGGTAGTTGTTACTGAGGTCAAGAAGTTGAAGTGTTGGCAGCTTACATGCATACTGCCAAATACTATTGTTAATATTAAAACCGGACATGTCGAGTCTTACACCATACCATTGGCATGGATCAAAATCAGTATCCCAGAAAATTAGAAACTGAGGTTTTAAATAAAGGATATTTTTCATAACTTCAACTTGTGCAGTGTTGAGAGAGAGTGCAAGAGTGAGAAATGACAAAATGAAGAACACAATCACAAGAGGAGGAGGATGTGTGCAAAAATACCTCATAGCAGAGTGGCGTTGTTCCCCATTCAAAGATGTGGCTGGGATTCTCTGTGATATGTGGATTTTCATCATTCAAAGAAGTGTGGGTACATGTAAGCCTCTGCTCAGTTAAGTAAGAAAAAATCAGAAATAAGGATAGAATTATGGTCAACGTTAGTTGGAATTTTGGTCTTGAAAGAAATGTCAAATGAAAATTGATGTAGCTTGCGGGTCGATTCCATTTAGGACTTCAAAAACTTATTCTTGGCTTCTAGTTATCGTCTAAACAGTTTTAGATAGCAGACAACTTACAAACCATATCCTAATGGTGAAGTTTGAATTGCCATACCAACTCCCATTCAGTTATGGATTTATTTTGAGAGACTATTTTAATGTAATAATAAATAGGATAATTTTGTGTGAAATTGGATTTATTTACTGATCTTTTATCTATTCGCATTTACCTACATTTCTAGATGTTTGATCATATTTTATATATTTTCCAAATACATTACATTTGTTTCACCCTCCATATCCAATCTTTTATAACCCACACAAGCATTGTCATGCACAAACTTCATGGGATGGGTTTAATAAGCACACTCTAAGCTTTTAGGGCTTAGATGGCTGATGTGAACCCATTCCTTCCTCCAAAGTATGTTTTGTTATAATCAAAACACATAAGAACTAGTTCATTGTAGTGATTTCATGGAATCATATGATAAAACATGTTAAGTTAACGAGGAATGTTGAACTTTCTAACTTTTGTGTAAATTATAAATTTGGGAATTTCATTGTAAGTCCAAACCTTAGACATGGAAATTCAAACCTTATGAGTGGTAATTTCCAATTTGAATTGGAAAGATCATGTTATGTTTTTGTTTCATCATGCATTGCTACATGATACATTTTACTTGTAAATATTATTTTTTCATATGATGTGTGCTTTTTCATTAAAGAGATTAACATTTTTTTATGAATCAGTGAGGTCACAAATGGGGGACCTCATCCCCATTATAAATTATAATAAATAACTCTCCTATCAGGTTTGACCCTTGGTATTAAGAACTAAAACGACACAATTTAACCATCACACTATGTTAATAGTGATACATAGTATGAATGTGTTATGATTCAATTATCACTAAATTATCACATGCGCCTTTTTTCTTAACATGGACTTATTATGAATTTAAATAAATTTTGGCCTTTTATTCCCAATTTTGTGCACTTACTACAATTAAGCTATGTAGATATGACCATTGAAAAATTTTGTAGGAAAGGGAGTGATTTTTAACTAATGGAATGGTATGATAATACATCTAAAATGGACATTTGTCTACAAGAAAAAGACAAGTAATAATAACAACCCTTTAAACTATTCAAGAAATATTTTCTTCTTGATTTCCACAAACATAGTGAGAAAGCAATAAGCACTTAAGCATGCCATTATAGGGTTTCATGATTATAGCTCAAGAGCTTGGCTAAAGCATAGTGCAATGAAGTAAACAATGGAAGAAAAAGGATTTAAGGGCATTAACACAAAATTCAACAAAAGCATAAAATAAGACTCTAATTAAATTCTCTGTAGTCAATTATCAATCTTAAAACACTAAAACATTGTAGAAAGTCAAGAAAAGTCAATTGTAAAATTAAATGTTACCTAAGAGGTAGTATCTTCTTTGAAATAGAAAGCGCTAATGTCGTTAGCAAAGTGGAAACCCTCTCTATATCTTATATTAAAGGTATGGATGATTGTACAATCTCAATGAAACAAAAGACTTTCTATTTTGTCAAAAAAAAATCCAAAATCAACCATACAAAATTTTGTTAAAGATGCTTAAAGCTTATATCCAAATTTATGTGAAGTTTAATCTCTAAATTACTTACAAAATACAAATACTATAGATGAAACCTTGAATATCTAACAAATAAATATTTGTGTTGTATTGATAAAGAATGATAATAAGTACATAAAAATTTCCTTAAAAAATAATAATATATTAGTCAAAAGAAATCTTTACAAAATAATGATCGTGTGATTAGGCCCTCTCTTTCTCCACTACGTTTTTAAAAAATGCTAAAAATCTTAAAAATAAAAATGATGATTATGTGAATACGCCTTCTCTACTCTCCATTGCATTTTGTAGAAGACCTAAAAGACAAAACAAAAATGATTCTTTCTGTTCTCCACTATAATTTAAAAGAAGATTGATAAGACAAAAAGTAAAAATTATGATCATGTGACTGGACCCTCTCTGCTCTCCATCATGTACATTCTTCCAAAGTAGATGCATAATTCAAAGTGCAGTCAGACAATTCAGACATTATCTTTCGACTTTCAGACCGCTTTCTGCTTTCAGACTGCATTGATAATTCAAATTTTGTCTTCTATGGCTTTCAGTCCGTTTAAAGAAAAATCTTATCCTTACAAGAAGATGAAAGGCGTACAGTTAAAAGAATCATACATCTCACCAGCCATAGTCTAAAGGCTGTCGGTTGGTTCAATCCGCCCTTTCTCATCGGTCGGATCGAGCCACCCATCCATCGTCACAGCAAAGTCTTTTGTTGAATTATGGTTTTCTAAGATAGATAGTACTCTCTTTATTTCACCTAATAGATATCTCGATGAATTATACAAATAAAAAAAATTATATATATTAAAAATATATAAACAAAATAAATATATATGTACTAGTTATGTATTGGTTTTATTATATATGTTATAGATTAATGGTTATCAAGATCATAATAAGTATATAAATCAATTTGTGTGGTATATATTATTTACTTGTATGATATAAAGGTTTATTGATTATCATAATTCTAATGATTATACAAGTTGAATTTGTGTAATTGACTCTAAAAGTCATTGATCGAGAATGTAATGACATCCTTCTTAATATTTTCTCAGAGGAAAAAAATAGATCAATATTTATTAACAATATATAGGTGGCAAAGATGCTCAAAGAACTTCTCTAATGGTCGTTTGGTTTGTTTTGCTGTATTTTGTTTTTAGCTTTTGTTTGTTGATAGTCTGTTGATGTTCTAGTAATCAGCTTGTTTTTTGGGTTTGTTGGGTGGACAGCTTATTGTTTCATCTTTACTGCCACTATCTCTTTTTGTTCAGGGTTTTAGGCACCCTTCAAAACCTATTTATCATTAATCAAAAACAATTTTTAAATTAAGTTCTTCCACTGGTTATTCTTCTATATATGATGCATCTCTCTCTACTTCTTACAAACTCAAAGTTGTAAATATCTATAAGTCTAAAGGCACTCAAGTTCAACTTCACTTATACTAGCTCAAAGTAAGAGACAAAGCCCTAAAGGACTTCAAATGTAAAATTAAACAATTAAATGAAAGATATGTAAGCATAGGATATTGGGATAAGAGATAGATGGTAGAATTATAAAAATAGATTTGCACAAAATATTATGGCTCTTTGCAACATTTTTCATTTTTAATTGTAGACATGATTTTTTTCACAGTCCATGAACCTTGGTAGCAACCACAACAAACTTATGACATGACAATGTTATGAAAAGTTGATAAATAATTTTATTAATGTTTATTAACATTCATTTTGAAGATTTAGATTTGATTTCTATAATTAGTTGTTCATTTTAATTTGGTTTAAATTTGTAGGTACAAAATGTACCTTGGTCATTTCTATAATTATAGATTTGAATCTTGAAATTTTACATTTACTTATTTTTAATTTGGGTCCATGTTTTCCTCTCTTACTAATTATTATACACCATCTAAAAAGATAACTTATTTCAAATTAGATGCTAAGAGGGTGTATTTAAATACTAGTACCGGCTTATTTAGAACATCTACAAGTGGGGGAGAGATATAGATAGACAAAGAGAGGCAGGGAGTTGGGAAGTCTATTTAAGCTCATCTAGAATTAAATTGTAAAAGAATAAAAAATGTTACATCATCCTAGGATCATATTGCTTGATTTCTTGTTATCCTTGATCTTAGTTTGTCACTGAACTGGATTAGTTCATAAGGGATTAGATTGAGGAGAACATGAAACTCAAAATTAAAAATATTCTCCAAAGTGTTTTTTGAAACACCACCACCTTAATGTAATTCAAGAATCAAAATATTGATCAAGAAAAAACTATCTCTATCATCAAATTTCTAACAATTCATGTCTACATACACAAGTTGAAGTCCATGTATAAATTCACCCCCATAAGAAAGGAAACTAATTTTATATTTCATAGAAAAATATAATTTAGAGTGAAACATAATTAGTTTACAGTTTCTAAGAGGCGTATTTATTCAAATCCCTATTTATTTAGGAGATTGGCGAATATTCTTGAAATCTTTAGTACTATACTTCATCATCAAATTGCATCCTAAGCATCACATCTAAATTCATTTAATGTTTATAATTATTGACTATTTAATTACTTTTAATCCTACCTCATAGCTCTAAGTTGATTGTTTATGTAAATGATTTATTTATTTAATCATCTTATATATTTATGTAAGGGAATGATTTATCCTTTACATAAAAGGGTGAGCCAACATTTATTACCCACTTTAGGCCTTTGTCTTTAAGGTTTATTCCTTCTCCACCAAGGTTTCATAAATGATGTTTCTTATTGCTATACATTTACTTCTTATCTAATTGGGGGTTTGGTCCACCCTTAAAGTGTTTACTATCCTAGGGTTTGAACATTATTAGATACACACACACACATATATGTATATGTATATATGTATGTATATACATATACATACATACATACATATATACATATATATACACATACATATACATACATATATACATATATATACACATACATATACATACATACATATATATATATACACACACACACATATGTATGTATGTATATAACAACTCCAAATAGGATTTTCCATAATTTTTACACATGTACCTTCTTTCATGGATATATTTTCCATTTACATGTATGTACGATGTTTGATCACTGACTATCTATGTGTCATTTCATACTTTATCATGCTATGATGTGTTACCCATATTTCAAATTAATTAAATATTGTTGTATATGACCTAAGGTGATATACATTAGCACCTCATTGATTTATTCTTATAGTTTCTATAATTTTGAGTCTCTTAAGGAGTTCCTCGTATATTGTATGATGCTTCTTTATTCTCCTCCCTTGTTCAATAACTTTTTTAGTTTCTAGTAATTTTCTTATATGACCACATGATTCTATTTCTATATCATTTTCTCCTACTATTTATATGGTTTATGCATCTCCTTTTCCTATCTTTCATTTTAAGTCATCTCTTCCTAGGAGCATACCTACTTTTTTGTATGATAATTTTACTCAACAAATTTATCTTAATTGGACATATATATTAGGAAATGGTGATGGAATATGATTTAATTTATCAAATTAAGAATACTACAATTGAAATATATATTTTGAGGTCAATGCATTCATCTAAGACATATATAAATATTTTGAGATGATTTTTAGCTAAAATCAATATTATATTTGATGTTACTCATACATAAGTAGTTACCATTCCTAAGACTATTTATCAAAAAAATTATTTCTCATTCTAAAATTTGTTTTGTGCATCATATGGATCCTCCTACCCATATTCTTTATGATCATCAACTACTACATATTATGGATAAATATGGGTATAGTCTAGTTAAGGGAGCTTTAGTTGATAATGAATCAAATTTAAATTTTTAGAGAATTTTTTTTTAAATATAATTTAAAAAATATATTTTTCTCAACATTTTTTAAAATTTTGAGTCTTCCAAGTTGAGGTTCATTGATCAAGTTCATCTTACTAAAAATGTACAATTACTTTCATTCAATCATAAAATGTTCTTTGTAATCTTGTCTTTGATCAAATAAAAATGTCATGTTAGCTAGTCTTGGTCAAAAATATTCAAGAAACCAATTTACTCATTTTGAGTTGTCAAAATTGGCTCCAGAGCCAAAAAAAAAAAAAAAAATAGTTGGAAATCTTAATCATAAGTGTTTAGAGTTAACTTTGGTCATTTGGAAATGTAACAATTTTTTAAAGTCTAGCTATAATTTTTTCTAGTCATGTAATTTGTGTAAAGATGATTGAATCATTAGTTGGTAGAAATGTAGAGTTTCATGCAATTTTGACAAGCTTTAAGAGGCTCTTTTGAGGTTCAAGTTTCGACACATGGTCACATATTCCCATTTGCACATATTTTGACTAAGTGAACAAACAATGTGTTCAAAGTGGTACCCTTTGAAGTTTCACAAGTTACAAGTTGGTTTCCAATTCCAATTTTATTAAATGTAATTTAAAAGTGCACAGTCAAATAAATTTATTGTCCACCAAATTTGGAATTATGATATTATTTTGCATTTATAATGAAGTTTTGATTTTTTCTAAGTGATGTTGGGGTGTGAGTCTAGATGTTGGCTCATGCATTTTCTAATTAAAAAATTGTGGGATGTGAATTAAATTATGCATGCTAATTTAAAATGGTAGAAAAATGAATCCTATATATAAATTCAAAATTTATAAATTACATTTAATTTTTTAGTTTTATAAATTAAAATTATTTAAGAACTTCAATCTCATGCACAATCAAACAATTTAGAAATTTCATTTTCACTTCCAAATCTTATATATATGAAGGGAAATATAAAAATAAAATATTTTTTTTATATGATATTATAAAAATATAAATCTATAATGCACATATACAATTTACATTTGTGTTTTATTTTTCACATCCCACATGTTTACCATATATAAAGCTTAAGTGAAAGGAAATACCTGGTGGACTTGCATATGCATATGCAAATTAAAATTTTAAAATTGAAAATATTCATCAAAATTTGACAAACTCATGTACCATTAAATTAAAAAGTTGTATTAGATCAAACTTATATAGTGGGGAGATATTAATTGGAAGGTGGTGTCCCTACCATCTACTAAAAATATAGCCTCAAGTTGAAGCATAAAAGGGAGAGATAATAAAGTTAGGGAATAACCCCATGCCTTGTAGCTATTCCCTAAACCCTCTTGTAGCTATTCCCTAAACCCTCCCTTATGGACTTGGGTCACAAGGGGATCATTTTCCCAAAGACTTCCTACATACCTATTTCAAAACAAGATTAGATTCCCATGTATTTCTCAAAGGATTACACTCTTAGGAAGAGAATGTTCTAGACGCAACTATTGTATCTCCTACCTACAAGGTATAAATTTCTAGGATTCCTAACCTATATATAGAGCTTCTAAAAGGAAACTAGGGACTAGCTTAACTAAAGACGGTCATGAATTTTATATAAAATGAAACCATATATGATCTTATTTGGTTGAATCAACTCAATGTCCTAATTTGATCACTACTAGGAATAAGGTTTATGAACTAACCTACATATAATGACCAATCCCCATTATCAACCATCTCATACTTAGCTAAGAACTCAAATATCACCCATCTTACATTATATACCATAATTAATAGGGAATTATAAGGATAAATTTTTGAATCAAATCCATGCCCAAAAACTATGCATAATACCATATTCTAAATAAATTAATTCTAGTCATATTATATCCATGGTTAGTAATAGTTAGAATATCATCACCATGTAATAATTAAAGAAAAGCCTCAATATGGCTACAAGTGGGGTCCCAATATAATATAATTCAATGATTTCAAGTATCATAATCATATGTGACATACTTCTAGATGAAACACACCATGCATTGTCAAAGCCACATAAAAAAATATATTAAATTCAAAAGGCTTACAATGGTAATCATAAACTTGCTTTAAGCATGACCACTAAATGATTCATACTCAATAATATTCAGAACCTACTTCTATTTGATCATCATACGAAGATATACATGTGGGTCTTGACTAGTATAATGCCTAAGATATCAATACGATTTAACCATTTCAGAGTTCTACTAGGCATAGTGTTGTATTATACAAGAAGGTGATAATATTCTTATATAGCACTATATTTTGGTAACACAATATATCACCCTTTTTCTATGCATAAGTAGGTAGGATATATCTAAAAAATGGTATCATTATCCCCCTTATAATTTTGATTTGGGTAATTTGGTAAAAGCCTCCTATAAGAGACCTTAAAGCAACTTTACAAGTGCTATCAAAATTAAATATATTAATACCATGATATAAGGTGTGGTAGTAACAAAAAAATTCCATGATATAATGTAATAAGGTATTCAATTATTATCAAATGAGAATAATTTTGAAATGATATTACAATAAATTTATTTTAGTTTGTAGGGGTAACCCATAAGGAATGTATCTTCAACCATTTACGTCATGTTTTTGATACTTATTGTTATAAATATAGACCAATGTTCAATAGTTAAAATAATTATACTTTGTATAAGGTCACTCTAATAGTGATAAAATTAAATAAAAATTATCCCAAAGTATCCCCCTAGTCATTGAATGTGAGTCACAAGCTCCCAATGAAAGCTAAGGTAAAATATTTGTATATACATGTATATGTGCACCTTTTGGTGTCTAAAGTATGTTAATCATAAGTATGGACATAAAGGTATACAATGATATTACACCCAAACTAACAAATACATAAATTATGTAAGAGCATATACTAGGCATACAATTTTCTTAAAGAAAAACAACCTTGAACATTAGAAAGAAAAATATTTGACAAAATGTCTCAACAGTTATAAGGATAAAAAAAAAATTTGAATTATTTGACAAATGCTTCAAAAAAGAGTGGTCTCATGAATACCTTATTCATAGGGTATGAAAAAATAGTTTATTAAAAATTTATTGCAAAATTTTAAGCAAATGCAGCTAGCAAGTTAAGGCTAAATTCCTCTAGAAATATGATTTGATAGATAGCCATACCTCGCTCTACAACTCCCATCAAACTTGAGTTAGTTCAATTTAATAGTTAAGGGTGCCCATGGACACCATTTTTCCTTCACTCTTCAATTGCCTCTTTTAATCTGGTGTCACCTCAACTTCCCATCCAAATTCCTTCTTTAAATAAATTTTCTTATTTTCTACCTTATCTTAGGCACGTGACACATATCTTTTATTGTGTATACAAAATAGTTTTTGGCCCCTATCTTTGCACACATGTGCTTTAACATGCATCTTTCATAGTAGATTCACATACACAATAAATCTAGGAAAAAAATAGAGGTATAAAATGTATACTTCATACTTTCATCCTCTCATCTTGCAACCACTTTTTCCTTGTCACTATATATAAATATAGTGTCTTAAGTTCATAGTTTAAACATCCAAGTTGAATGCACTTACCATTAACCCTTTCCTTTAGCCAATTATCCCTAGTGTTATAGACACAATTCTAATCTTACCACTTTCCCTACATTGGACATGACTACTATCACAATTCTATCCCCACAAAGAACTACTTATGTAATATTTCCTACCTTAATCAATACTTGATTTCACATTCCTTGAGCCAAATTCATTCAAAAATATCATTTTTGTTGCTTAGATCAAGTGTAAAAGTTTCAAATTGAACACATAGGATTCCCTATTTAAAAATAACTCTTATGGCATAATCAATGATCCAAGCTTACATATAAAATCACAAGAGAATCTCCTATTAATTGTTCAAGAGCATTAAGAACAATCAATTCAGACACTTTTACATTAAGAACATACTTGCATTTTGACATTAATTTATGTTATTGTTACTCATTGTGAACAATTATTACAAAGGGCTTAATTAGAGGTAAAGGATGTAGAGTACTTCAATCCAAACACAACAAACTTCTAAATTTTTTTTAAAATACTACTTTGACTTAGCACAAAGTAAAGGAATAAAATTCAAAATAGACAGTAGACATAAAAAACATAGATTCTAGATACTATCATAGATTAGATAGGATAACAATTTTTGAGACACAAGACCACAATAGTAATCCTATCTAACTGATTTATAAGGTTCAAAATCATATAATATATTTAAGTAAAGGAATGAAATTCAAAGTAGACAATAAACAAGGACAAAATCATAGATTCTAGACATGATCATAGATTTGGATAGGATAACAATTTTTGAGATACAAGATCACAATAGTAATCCTATCTTTAATTGTTTTATAAGGTTCAAAATCGTATCAATAAGAAAAATCCTAAGCTTTCAAATAAGATGTAATTTACAACTTACAACATAATACATTAATCCAATTAAAAGAACTCAACACATTTTTAACCTTACTCGTTTCATTTAAACAATTGCTTACCATTTAATAACATTTTGTTGTTTCCATAGTCCATGATAGTTAAGTAAACAAGATTTCTGGAAAAAACTGTGTGCAAATTTTTACTTCAAAAAAAATAAAATAACGTTTCGGATCATACTCCATGATCCATCATCAGGATGTCAAGTGGATAGAGAGAGAAGTGAAAAAGAGTAAGCAGACTTGGATATAAGAAGGATAGGATGGAGGAGGGCGGGGAGGGTGGGGTGGTTGAGAGGCACACAATCCAAAAATTGAGGGAGAGAGATAAAGAGGAGGGGACAAAATAAAAAGTTTAAAGCAGAAAATAAATAAATGAAAAGATGAAAAAATTAAAATAAAGATAAAAAATTAAAAACAATAATAAAGGGAAAAACTATAAAAGCACAAAAACTATAAAACAAAGAAAGAAACATTAAAAGAATGAGGTTAACACAAAATTGAAAAGAAAAAGAATAAAAAGTAAACCAAAAAATATATAATTGAAGAAAGCAACAATTAAAGAAATAAAATTTAAATAGAAAACAAATAGAAATAAATAGAGAAGAGGGAAGTGAAAAAAAAAAAAAAAAATGCAAGACAATAATAAAAAACAAGTCAAAAAAGGTTAAGGAAATAAAGAAAAGAATAATAAAATAGAAGATCAAAGAGCAACAAGAAATTTAAAATAGGAAAGAAAGTCTCAAATATAGGACACCAAAACATAATAAAAGCAAATAAGGAAGGAACAAAATAAAATAAATAAAATGAATAAAAAGAACAAAATAAACAACATAAAACTAAAGACCATTAAAGAATTAAATATGCAAATGAAACAATAAAAGAAGTAAAAGATTTAATAAGAATAATACGCAAGATTTGCACATAGTTTTTTCCAGAAATCTTGTTTACTTAATTACTTGCGATATTAAATTTGACTCAACTTTTTATATTAATCTAAATTCTAATTATTTGACAATCATATTCATCATTACAATAATTTAGAAGAAGATATTAACCTATATGGTTCCATTTTTTCCTCTTCAGTATGTGATTTGGAGAAACATTCATCAATTTTTGTTTGACCCACTTTAGTCGAGTAAAATTCTGCAATAGAGGGTACTGAATTCTTCTATAATATTTTGTCCAGGGTAAATGGGATTTTCTTTAGCTTACAAATTTAGTACTAATTAAAAACAATTAGAAATTCAGTAGCAATTAGAAATTCAGTAGCAGTTATGTATGTTAAATTGACTACTACGTATGGATACTAAGCTCATAAATATTAACATATAGTTTTCCAGGAAAACATATAAGTTTTTTATTATATTGGGGAAGTCATAGGACAGATTATCACAAAGCTCACATATGAGCTAACAGAAACACCAGAACCAAACATGACAAACGGCGGCAGGGAGAGACAAGTCTCGGCGAACAACACTATGAATACAGTCAACAAACCTGACTAACAACCTGACTTGGGTTCTATATTTAATCAAAACAAAGTAAAGTTTGCATACATAAAATCTATGTTTGATCCCCTCTTCCTTATTCAGAAGACCCAAATCCAACAACAAACACAAGACATGGCCTATACTTTACAATAGCATGGTCTACTATTTTTCTATTTTCAAGTCTTCCATGGATGTATCCCTTGATGTAGTCACAAGTATACTCAAATGTGGAGCTTTCGGTATCTGATGCCTCCTCACAATTAATTATTGCACCTCTTTCACAAACTAAATTGGATATACTGGGCTTTAATTTGATGGAAGAAGTGTCTGTGGTGAAATCCTGTTGAATGTTCTTCAATAGATTGGACACATCTCTCATAGTGGGCCGAGTTTCAGGTGAATCACTTGAACACAGCAAACCAAGACGCATCAGTGAAATGAGACATTCCTCTGTTTCTTTGCAGGCCCCTTCCATTAACAAGCTTTGATCAACTACCTCAAACGCCCTGTCTGGAAATGCCCTTTTCACCCAGTTATGCAGGTTCAGATCACCATCAAATATATCATCAGTTGGCTGCTTCCTTGTCAGCATTTCCAATAACAAAATGCCATAGCTATAAACATCTCCCCGAGTAGACACTATGCCACTCAATCCATATTCTGCAGTCAATTCAATTATTATAGTTCTTTTCTCCATTGTAACAGGGAAATTCATAAATTTTTCAAAAGGATGTTTGAGAAACCATACCTGGTGCGATGTAGCCCACTGAACCTTTTAAATCTATTGTTGAAGTTACTGAATTCGCCGCGATTCTTCCCATCAGTCTGGATATCCCAAAATCTGAAAGATGAGCTGCCATGCTTTCATCTAAAAGAACATTGCTTGGTTTTATGTCACAATGCACTATTTGTACCAAGCAATCATAATGAAGATATTCCACGGCATTGGCTATATCTATTGCTATGTTCAGCCGTTTTCTCAGTCCCAATCTACAACTGTCTAGATACAAATGTTTCTCTAAACTTCCATTACAGAAATACTGAAAGATTAAAGCTTTGAAGTGAAGGGTGGAGCATATAGTAATGATACTAGCAAGATTTCGGTGTCGAACCTTCTGCAACACTTTACATTCTGCTCTGAAAATCTTGTCTGATTGCTCATGCATTAAATTGAGAACCTTCACGGCAACACGGGTACCATCAGGCAAAACTCCTTTGTACACTGATCCAAAGCTGTTTGTTGCTACTAGATTGGAGTTGTGAAATCTGTTGGTCGCTGCAAGAAGTTCCTCATATGAGATCCGTGGATGCTCCACCTTTTGAAGGATTTTACGAATTGTTTGTTTAAATTCCTCTCTGTTATGCAATTTCCTTATCCATAGAACTCCCAAAACTAGACAGAAAATTACAAAAACGGCAACAACACCTACTACTCCCAATACTTTTATTAGGGATATGGGATCGCTTTTTCCCGTTGTTTGATAAGTCCAAGTGACAGATTTGTTTGAGAGGTGCAAATGGCAGATTTTTTTGATTTGTTTGAAAGGTACTAAATCGTTGTTGGATAGGTCCAAATAGCAGATTTGTTTTAAAGACTCTGGAATTTTTCCTGTTAATTTGTTATTTGACAGGTTCAACCAGTAAAGATAATTCATATACCCCAGAGACTCTGGAATTTTTCCTGTTAATTTGTTTCTTGACAGGTTCAACAGGTAAAGCCCTGTCACATTCCGTAAAGCCTCTGGAATTTCGCCTGTCAAAGAATTGTGGCTTAGATCCAGAAAGTTCAGCAGGGACTTTCCATTTTATATATTCAGTGAATTAATTCTTGTTAAACAATTATTCTGTAAGTATAAAGTCTCCAGCTGCTCAAGATTGAAAATTTTTGAGGATATGTTACCGTATAATAGATTGCCACTCAAATTCACATAAGTCAAATTAGATAAATTTGAGAGCTCATCTATAATACTTCCCTCAAACATATTATTTGACAGGGACAAAGACCTCAACTGTAGAAGTTTAGGCAGCACATGCTTCAATTGACCTCCCAATCTATTGTTCTCCAATTCAAGCGACTGGAGTTGTGTACAACTTGCTAGCTGCTCCGGAATTGGGCCGTTTAGAAAGTTGTTATTCATTACTAGGTGTGTCAAATTTTGGGCATTTGAAACTGCAGAAGGGATGGTTCCAGAAAGTTGATTATATGAAAGGTCCAGATCCTCCAGATTGCTTAAAGAGAACAATTGGGGAGGAATAAATCCTGTTAATTGATTGTTGCTGAGGTCAAGGACTTGCAGATTGCTCAAAGAACTCAATTGCGGAGTAATAGATTCTGAAAAGCTATTGAAAGAGAGACGCAGAATTGTCAAATTGGCAAAGCTGCCAACACACTCTGGGATTGGGCCTCGTAGGTAGTTGTTATTGAGGTTAAGAAGTTGAAGTGCTGGCAGCGTACACACATACTGCCAAATACGCGCATGCTGCAAAATACTGTTATTAATATTAAAACCGGACATGTCGAGTCCTACTACATCACCCCTATTTTCACTGCAACTTACACCATACCATTGGCATGGATCAGAATCAGTATCCCAGAAAATCGGAAACTGGGGATTTGAATAAATGGAGATACTTTTCATGACTTCAAGTTGTGCGGTGTTGAGAGAGAGTGCAAGAGTGAGAAATGAGAGAGTGAACAAGAAGAGAGTCAGAGGAGGAGGATGTGCGCAAAATACCTCCTGCGTGGCATTGTTCCCCGTTCAAAGATGTTGCTAAGACTCTGTGATACATGGATTCATCAGTCAATGGAAGTGCGGGTATGTAAGCCTCTGCTCAGTTAGTACGAAAATTTCGAAAACAAAGAGGATACAATTCTGGTCAACGTTAATTTGAATTTTGGTCTTGAATGAAATGTCAAATGAAATCGATGCAGCCTGGGTCCGATTCCTTTTAGCACTTCTTGAAGGCCAGAGGCAGAGGATGTTGGAGAAGAGAGATTTAAGGGATTTGGTTCTATCTATCTGTGCTGGAGAGTGCACAAATTGTGGGATTCGTCTTAATCTGTGCCTACTAATTAAGGCTGTTGTATCTCTTTATATGTAGAGGCGTTGTAATCTTTAGACACACAACTATGAATAATAATCACTCTCCCTTCTCCGTGGATGTAGGCTACGGCCGAACCACATACATCTCTGTGTTATGATTGGTTTCTTTATGGTATCAGAGCAGCTCTTAGTCTGATTTCGTCACAGGAGACCCTGTTCGATTCGCGTTTTTTGTGATCCTACCAGATCTGAAACACAATTCACGTTTTTTTGCCAGATCCCAACGCTTGTTACTGCCTTCTTTTGTGTTGGTGCGAAGCTTCTGCAGTTGTCAGATCTGTTTGCTCTGAGCGACGTTGTTCTCCAAGGGTCTGCCAGAATTGTTTTCTCTAAGCGGTGCTGTTATCTTGGACGACCATCGCCTTCCCTTGCTCGCAGTCCAGCTATATTTTTTCTTCCCCTGCTTCAATAAAAGATTTCATTATCACGCATAATACCAGGGAATCGGGTGCCTTTCTCAATTTATTTGTTGTGATCCATCGAACCAGAGTGCAGAAGTCGAAGAAGCAACTGTTGTAGAGCCAGTTGGTGAACCAAAAACTGGGGATTTCTCTGCTCTTCTCTGACCTGTTCAAAACCGCGTCTGCCCTACTGGTTCATGCGGAGACTCTCTTTGTAAGTGTCTTTTCTTGCGACTTCGTCCTTGCTTTTTTTCATGGCTGAATTCAATTCGAATCCTAGTTGGAGACTTTCATCAGTTCCGTTAAACAGTATCAATTATGTAGCATGGTCTAGAGCTGTTACTTTGTCACTTGGTGGCAAGAAAAAACTTGGTTTCGTTAATGGTGATAAAAAGTGTCCTCAAACTACTGAATCAGGATATGAGGATTGGATATCCAATGATCAGCTTGTTCGATCATGGTTACTCAATTCGATGGAAACTCATATTGCTGAAATTTTCACTTTTTCTAATTCAGCAAAAGAACTGTAGGATTCAATCGCTGAATTATATGGGAACCAAAATAATGCTACCCGTATTTTTGAACTCACTGTTGAAATTGCTGCAGCCCAACAAGGTGAGAAAACCTTTAGTGAACACCTTGGGAATCTTAAAAAACTGTGGGACGAATTGAACCTGTATCTTCCACATACCACTGATGCCCAAACTCTTTTGAAACGAGCTGAGGAGGATAAAATTTTCTCACTACTTCGTAGCCTGAAGCCTGAGTATGAATACATAAGGCGCAATCTTCTGATGGATGCCACATTACCCACTCTTACTGGTGTTTGTGCTATTATTCAACGAGAGGAAACTCGAAGAAAGACTATGAGCTCAGAATCCAAAACTTCAACGGAGAAGATTGAATCTAATGTCCTTTTGGCTGAAAAGGATGATAAAAGAAAGCCTCACTTTTCTGACAAAAACAGGAATGTTTCTCGCTACAAGGGTAAGAAGGAACTCTATCAATGTGATCACTGCAAGAAAACTGGGCATACCAAGGATCGCTGCTGGGAATTATATCCACATCTCAAATCTGAATATAAGGGTCGGAAGGATCATGCTGCTGTAGCCGAGACTTCTTTTTCAATCAATCAGTTGGGTCATCTTCTTCAACAACTCAGTAAGACTGTCTCTTCTGGCAACAGTCCGTCCACTTCCTCTCACGTGTCAGGTAATCTTCATGCTTATCTTACTTCCAATTCCAAAATTAATTCCTGGATTATTGATTCCGGAGCTACAGATCATATGGCCAATAGTCCTTCTTCAGTAACCAATTTTATTCCAAAAACTGATAAGCATGATATCTCTGTTGCAAATGGAACTACTGTTTCAGCCTTAGGAAGTGGTAAAATTAGTTTCTTTTCTCATAATGCTCCATCTGATGCTCTGGTTGTTCCATCCTTCCCTGTTCAACTTATGTCTGTTGGAAAAATTACTAATTCTTTAAATTGTGATGTCATATTTTCTCCAACATCTGTCATCTTTTAGGATCGAAAGTCAAAGAAGACGATTGGTAAAGGAACATACTCACATGGACTTTATTTTCTAAACTCCCTCAATAAGGTGTATCATGCCAGTGGTGTAATTGAAAGTCACACTTTACATAAACGGCTTGGACATCCATCCAACCGTATCTTGTCAAGACTTTGTCCCTCTGCTTCTGTTGATTCTGATGTATGTGATGTTTGTCAATTTTCTAAACAAACGCATTTACCTTTTGTCAATTCGTCTTCTATGTCTACTGAGTTGTTTGAATTAGTTCACTCCGACTTATGGGGACCTGCGCCTATTGATTCTTATGATGGATATAAGTATTTTGTGTTGTTCATTGATGATTTTTCTCGTGCTACCTGGTTATACTTGTTAAAATCAAAAACTAAAGTGACTTCTGTTTTCAAAGATTTTCATACTATGGTGTTTAATTAGTTTGGTGCTAAAATAAAAACTTTTAGGTCTGATAATGGTACCGAATATGTTAAAGGATCTTTTTCAGAATATCTTCAAAGCCAAGGCATTATTTATCAAACAAGTTGTGTCGGAACTCCACAACAAAATGGGGTGGCCGAAAGAAAGAATCGACACATCCTGGAAACTGCACGGGCCCTTATGTTTCAAACAAAGGTCCCAAAACAATATTGGTCTCAT
>VDFB02190920.1:13656-27721 GCA_007258455.2 Sequoia sempervirens | reverse complement strand
TTTCTGTTTGCTGATCAGAATTTCCAGAACTCAGATTTTATATCAGGTTGCATTAGTTTTATGTTTTTGGCCTTTATTTCATCATTTGAGTGTTAAACATTGAAAATAATTCATTCTTTACATCTTAGCATTGTTCTCTATCATTGTAATACTTGTAATTTTCAAATTACTTGATTGTAAGGTTGAGAATTAGTAGTACTAATCCAACCATTGTTATTGCTGCAATTATTTGTAAAATTCTATTCAAACATTGTAACCCCTGGATGGTTTACCGCCAGTGTGGAAAAAGAACTTGTTAATCTCTCTTTGTACCCACTGAAAAGTGGTGAATTCCCACTCACAAGTGGATGCCCGCCGCAACGGATGAATTAGTTTGTTTTGTAATTCTTTCCCCACATTGAATTGGTGGTTGAGTGGAAATCGTTATGGCTGGTTCACCGCCTAAGTTCTTTCAGTTTTGTAATAAGTAACTCCGCCATATGTTAGCACCTCGCCTTCAAAAGGATCTTGTGTGCACATTCTTGGCATTGAGTTATATCTTTTACTTTCCAGTTGTAATCAATTTTTAGTATTGAGTTATTTAGATCCTAGGGATCCTCTGACCATATGCCCACCCCTCTTCCTTCAGTGGTTTTAGGGCGCATTTTTGGTTAGAGTTACTATTTCGCATCGTTTTGGTTTTGGAGCTAACCTTAACGGGTGCGTGTTGCATTGTAATTGATACTGAAATCCAAGAAAAAATTAAGGGGCATATTTCACCTTGCTTAGGCCAGGACAAGCAACAAAGGCATCGAGTCAAAAAACATCACATCCAGCTTTCATTTCCAAAATTTTGATAGACAGTTCCAGTAAATTGCAAGAAAACAGCCTTTGAAGGATGAGTTTCATAGGGGTGCAAGAATCCCTGAGCATCACCAGCTCAAAATTAAAAGCCTTTTAACAAAATAGTCATGCAGTGAGCTTCACATGGTTTGCAAGACATGAATCATGCATCCTTTGTTACCTCTCATGTTGGATGCGTTGTTCATGATAATTTTTAAACTCTATGTGCCCACCTCTCCAATATTTCTTTCTGAAGGAGACATGCTGATCGAGGGTTTTCCTCGTCATTTATAATACTCCCAAGACATATCAAGAATGCAACTGCCTTGGCATTAGGCCAAATGTTAATTAGTGGACTTATTGTTGTATCCTCAATCAATAATTCTAAACACTTGCTGAATTGGATATAGTAAAAGTATGGAGTAGAAATATAAGCTTTGATAGTATGATGAGGCACAATGGAAATGTTTAATGACTTGTGGGGTAGTAACAGAAATTCTAGTGTAATTCCCTTAGTTGGATCAAAGTATTTAGCCTCTCCTAACTAATTCTTTTGTATTTTTTCACATTATTTGTTCTTGTGCTTGTGTCACTTTGTAAATATGTTTGAGCACGTGATAGAATCAAAGGATTGGCATTGACAACTTTTCTCAGTAAAATTTGACTATTTTATTTAAATTTATGGCAATGCGGTGAAACTTCCAAACATGTAATGTGAAACTAATGGTAGGTGTATTCCTTTACTGATGAAAATAAGCAAATATTAATGGGCAAATGCCACATTTGTGCTATGAAAAAAGTAATAAGTATTTAACAAAAGAGAAATAGGAAACTAAGTGTTATTCTTGGCCTTTCTGCTGTGATGACAAAGTGTGCTTTGTGTGAAGTGAAGACTGGCATCTCCATTATAACTTGGTATTTGGATATCATAGCTCATGATTTAGTACCATGTGTCCTTTTCAACATTATTTCTATGGTTTATGTTGCTTGTCTCCTGACTGTTTATTTCGTCTGATATCTAGGGAACTCAAACTACGAATTAGGGAGAGGTAATAAGGGCAATGATTGGAGACCAAGACCTATACCTAGTCTCGAAGGTGTCCGCATTATTCAAATAGCAAGTGGAGGCTATCATTCTTTGGCTCTCACAGGTGCTATTCTCTTTAATCATTTCTTCTTTTCAACTAGTAAATTCTAAAGAAAGCTTCTGATATATAAGATGTTAGTTTTATGATCAGATGTAATGCGCAGAAAATTAATTCAAATATCAGATACACAACACAGCAGATACCCTGGGAAAACCCTCCTCTTGAGGGAGAAAAACCCAGCAACAATATATCAATTATATATTGAATCACCAAAACAATGATCTCCTTACAAGAGGCCGATATGAAGGCCTAGATACAAACACCACAGAATAGTGCAACACAGAAATACAAAGAAGTAATATGCTGATAAGATCTCAGCCTTTAACAATATCGATCTGCCTTAATGAAGAATTCGCTCTTGCAATAAACTCGAACTTGATAAGGATGAAATGACAAATGAATGGATGATGAACAATGAGAGAGACATCGACTATATATACAATATGGAAAGGAGACGTGACTCTTCAAGAACACAAGTCGGCCAAACATAGAAGGATGCGCCTCTCCAATAAAATCGCGTCCATGAAGGTCGGCCTTGATAACAATCTTTATTAATCGTGCCTCTTCATTAGACATCATGTCGGCCTTAACAAATAGATGCAACTCATCAATAATCGTGCCTCTTGAATCGATGACTCAATAAATTAAATAGCCATAGGCTATAATTTAATTTATCACAAGTAAAGGAGATTGCTGGAAGAAGACCATGACGCTGCTCTAAACATCAACACTCCCTCTTAGCTAGGGAGGATTCTTCCAGCTGCACAAGACATATCACCTCATCGTGATGTCTACCACAATGGCTACAACCATATGTGGAAAAGAAAGATATCACCTCAACGTGATATTAGATATCACCTCATTGTGATATCAACCATAATGGCTACAACCATATATGGTATGTACAAGTGTTCATCACTTGCGTGATGTTGTCACCTCAACATGATGTTCACCATGGCTCTCCCAGAGGGTGAAACACAAGTACAAGAAAATCATCATGGACTCTCTCATGTGATGCTGTCATGGAGTCACACACATGACATCCACCATGGCTCTCCCAGAGGGTGGAAACAAGGGCTTTCACCTCAAATCTCAAAAGAGAAATGCATTAACAAGGGCTTGCACCTCAAATCTCTCTCAAAGAGAAATGCATTAAGGAGGATCATTGATATTGAGACTCCTTCTCAGCTAGGGCTTGATTCTCCACCATACCAAGCTTGTCTTGAAAGTACTCAAACTTTATCTTGGAGAGAGGGTTGGTGAGAATGTCTGCTGTTTGCTTGCTCATCGGTGCTGATATACCACAACTGTATAGCTTTCCTCAATACCATATCTTTGATATAATGGTATTTGATCTCAACATCTTGGTTTTGTCATGAAACCGCAGGGATTGACATAAAGCTTCACTGCTTCTGAGGATTTATCACAATGGATGTGATGGCTCCATTGATTGTCCCAAACAATCACACCAAGGAGTTTATGAAGCCTGCTTGCTTCCCGAGCTGCCACACAAGCTGCAATATACTCTACCTTTGCTGTACTCAATGCTACAGATGACTGCTTCCTGTTGCACTAGAAAATCATAGCAGATCCCAAATTGAAGCAACATCCAGAGGTGCTCTTTCGATTAGTGACACACCCTACCCAATCAGAATTAGTATAGCCGTGCAACTCCAGATCCACACCTGAAGAATATCTGAATCCATATCCAACTGTGCCACGCAAGTATCTCAGGATATGTTTTGCTGCAATAAGATGTATCTGCCTCGGTTCACACATGAACTGACTGAGTGCACTCACTGCATAGTAGATATTAGGTCTAGTGTTGACTAGATACATCAAGGATCCAATCAAGCGCACGTACATTGTTGGGATCCACCAAGTTTGAACTAGCTGCGGCCTCCTTCAACTTATGTAGGTTGGTCTCCATGGGTGTAGACATGGATTTGCAATCCATCATACCAAACCTCTTAAGTATATCAATGGTTATGCTTCCCTTGACTTAGAATCATCTCATTTGGCATCTGCCAAACTTCTAAGCCAAGGAAGTAATGCATGAGCCCAAGGTCCTTCATTTCAAACTCAGAAGCCAACTCCTTCTTGCATTTGAGAATGAGATGATCTTCTCCAATAAGAATCAAATCATCAACATACAAGACCATAATCAATGCTTCACCATGAATTACCTTAAAATATAGATTTGAGTCAGCATCATTCTTAGAGAAGCCCAAGCTTGACAAGTAACGATCAATCCTTTCGTACCATGCACAAGGAGCCTACTTAAGACCATACAAGGCCTTCTTCAGCCTGCAAACATGAGACTCTTTCCCATGTACCTTGAATCCATCAGGTTGCTCGATATAAACTTCTTCCTCGATCACACCATTCAGAAAAGCTGTCTTCACATCCATTGATGAATCTTCCATCCTCTAGATGCAGCAATGGCAATGGTGGTTACGGCGAGTATAGCAAGCAGCTGGAGAATGTTTCTTCATAGTCAACTCCCTCTTTTTGTGAAAACCCTCTAGCCACAAATCTTGCCTTGTACTTCTCAATGCTCCTATCAGCCGCATGCTTGATCTTGAAGAGCCATTTTGAAGATACCACTGATTTTCCTTCGGGTCTAGGAACGATGTCCCAAACATCATTCTTGAGAATTGACTGATACTCCTTTGACATAGTATCTCTCCAAACCTGTTGACTAGAAGCTTCCTCAACACTGGAAGGTTCTGACTTGATAATCTGACTCATCAATGCAACATAACTGGAGAACTTATGAGGTCTCTTACTTTCTCTGAAGGTTCCTCTAGGTGCTGCAAACCTTTCTGCCTCTTGCATTGTTTGCCTAGCCCAAAGAGGTCTTTTCCTCCCAATCACAATATCGGTAGGCCCATCAGTAGGTTCTAAGGGTTCAACTGGATCATTATCTTCCTTCGGTTTTGAAGTCTCCCTCTGAATCTCAGGAGTATGGTCAACTTCCATATCCTGAGGAGACTCTTCACTATCAATCTCCATATGAGTACCCTTGGATCTTCTAAATGCAACATCTTCCTCAAATGTGACATCTCTACTGATCTCGATCAACTTTTGTCCTGGAACGTAGATTCTGTAGGCTTTTGATGTCTCACTGTAACCCACAAATATCTCCTTCTTGCTGGAAGGTTCCAACTTGGTCCTCTTTTCCTTTGGTACATGAACATACACTGGACATCCAAAGATCCTCATATGACTCACTTCTGGCTTCTTCCCAGTAAAGGCTTCTTCAGGAGTCATGTTCTCTAGGATTCGATGAGGACTTCTATTCTGAACATAGACTGCTGTCCTAGATGCTTTTGCCCATAGGAAGGTTTGCAGATCCTGGTCATGAATCATGGCTTTTGCTGCTTCCACGATCGATCTGTTCTTCCTCTCAGCAACACCGTTCTGTTGAGGATTATAAGGGACACTGAACTCCCTCTTAATCCTAGCTTCAATGCAATAGTTTCGAAAGTTGTCGGAAGTGTACTCTCCTCCATTATCGGATCTGAGGACTTTGATCGTCTTCTCGGACAAATTTTCCACCTGAGCTTTGAATTCCTTGAACCTTTCTAATACCTCCTCAGATTCTTTAGATTTCAAGAAATAAATCCAAGTCTTTCTAGAGTAGTCATCAATAAAAAGAATGTAATACAAGAAACCACTCGAAGAAGCAATAGACATTGGACCACATAAATCAGAATGAATGAGATCTAGAATACATTTGGATCTACTTTCTCTACTATGAAATGGAGCTTTTGTATTCTTACCCATTGCGCAGCCTCTGCAAGTACCTTCATGCTCTTGGTTGAACTTTGGAATGCCCGTGACCATCTTCTCCATGATAGGTAGAGCTCGAAAGTGAAGGTGAGCCAATCTTTGATGCCAAAGATCACATAAGCTTGAAGAATCATGTACTAATGCCTGAAGTGGATGAGTGCATAGCCTATAGAGGCTCTCATGCCTAACACCAATCACCTGAGCAATCTTGACGTTGGAATTCTTCATCCACACAAGAACTTTGCCTTTAGAGAAGGCAACTTGGTATCCTTTGTCTTCCAAGGCTGAAATGGAAACAAGATTATGCTTGATGCCTGCAACATAAAGAACATCATTCAACTGGAGGGTAATGCCGGAATCCAAGTGGAGAGTAGAGGTCCCAATCCCTTTCACTGAGTAGCTAGCATCATCTCCAATAATGACTTGTTCAGAAGAATCTCTCTGAAATATGCTAACCAATTTTTTCGATAGATTTTTCACACACAATCAACACTTCGCCAATTGAATTAGCGTTAGCATCAAAAACTGAAATCTGAGCTTGAAAGAACTCAACGCCAAGAATGCACACTCAATCCCAAGGAAGGATAGGTGTTGTCATATGGCGGAGAAACTAAAAAACAATACTTGAAATGAGACAAATTCAACGTCAAGAATGTGCACTCAAGATCCCACTGAGAGCGAGGTGCTAACATATGACGGAGTTATTAATTGAACTGAAAATAATTAGGCGGATAACCAACCATGAAGATACATCTATCTATTTCGTCCGCTACGGCGGGCATCCACTTAAAAGTGGGGATTCACCACTTGAGAGTGGGTACAATGAGAGCTACAATGTTCATTCTCCACACTGGTGGTAAACCATTCAGGGGTAATTAATATGGGAATAATTGCAGAAAGTAAATGGTTGGATTAATACTACTATATCTCAACCGTACAATCAATAACTCAGCAGATTACTAATTACAATGATGTAGAATGAAGCTAAGAAGAGGAGAATGAATTATAACAATGATTTAACACTCCAAAACTGAAGTAATAGGCCAAAACAGAAAACTATTACAATCTGATGTAAAAATTTGAGTTCTGGAATTTCTGATCAGCAAACTGTGAAATCAATAAAATGCTCATAACTTCATCAAATTACCTCTGTTTTGAATGAAATCAAATGCAATGAACAACTGGAAGGTAGGCAACCAAGTTAGGATGAAGAAACAACAACAAAGAACCTCTGTGAATTAAGCACGCATTCCAATGCACTTATGAAAAGGTACGACCCTCCTTGAAGGGGCGATTTTCATTTAAAAATCAGATTCTCAACTATAAAATCTCAAACTTAGCATGATGAGTCGCCCAAGATCAACAAATCCAATAATGAAATACCCAGAATCATATTCAGACTGATAATTAAACTATGAATCAAAATCACCTTCAGCTGTAGATGAATCAGCAATACCAAAATTGATAAATCTCCAAATTCTTCAACATTCGAACTCAATCTGCTAGTCTGGATGAGAAGCAGTCCCAAAACCAACTAGGTGTTATCTTTCAAACACGAAATTGGATCAATGCTAAAAGGTAAGCATTCCTCGAAGCTAAATTCATGAAGTCATTCCGACAGCATAACAATATGATAAGCATAATAGATACCAAGGCTGGAGCAAAACCTTCACTATATAGAAGCTCACAAAACTCTTCAAATTCCTGAGAAAGCACATCAAAAGACACAAGAGTCTTTTCAAATTTCCAAAAAACAATTAATTCTCAAGATGGCGTCCCTTTTTGCACAATATGAACTTCACTTTATTAAAAAATATCTCCTTAAAAGTGGCGTCCACTTTTCCCAAGGCATTAGACAATAATTAAAATATATAAACACCTCATGAAGGCGTCCCCCTTCCAAGTCCCTCTTTTAAACACAACTTAAAGTTGTTCTCCTAGGCCAAGGGGTCAACTGCAAATTATAACATTAATGCCTTTATTCACCAAAATAAAACCTTTAGAAGCCAGACTTGAATTGCATTAAATGCTCCAACTGAAAATGAAGACCTTGAAGACTGATAATTGCATACTGCCAAAAATAGAATTTACTATAAATAGTAAACTCCCTGAAATGCCATAGAACCTCTGAACATGGAAACCCTAATTTTACCTCAAACGAGCCTACAGGCTTCCGAAATAGGTTGATGAGTGTCAGAATAGATCATTGATGAGAAGGGGACATTACACTCTCTCCACCAAGCTTGATAAATGCTCCCTAAAACTAGTGATGTGTCGAGAGGCACCACTGTCAATCAGCCAAGTGTTGGTGTCGGTAGGTACATTGCTTGACAATGCCGAATAGAACAAGTATTCACATGAGTCCTTCTGTGGAGAGGCATCATCAACATCTGCAATGGTGGCCTGTTGCTTAGGCCTGGTTGGACAGTGCTTAGCAAAGTGACCATACTTATCACATCTATAGCATTGGACTTTAGATAGGTCCCTCTTCTTCTTGAATGCAGGAGCATCATCAGCTCCTTTATCTCGATTCCTCTTGAAGTGACATTTCTTCCCATCTTTCCCTTTCTTCTTCGAAGATTGAGAGGCAAGGACATGAATGTCTTCATTAGTTGAGCTTTGACCACACCTCTAGCCACCAACCTAGACTCCTCTTGAATGCAATCCGCTCTTAGACGATCAAACTTAGGAAGTTTCGTTCTTGCACTGATTCCTTGAATATAGGACTCCCAAGATGAAGGAAGACCATTAAGAGCAAGCATGGTCAAGTCTTTGTCATCAACCACATGACCAATTGTAGAGAGCTGATCTCTCAATTCCGAAATCCTCATGAAGTAAGCAATAACTGTTTCTCCTTTTGCCATCTTCACATGATGGAGTTGTTGCTTTAGTGCAAGTGCCCGGCTGGTGTTGTTGATTTCGTACATCTCCTCCAAAGTTTTGAACATGTCTCTTGCTGTCTTCAACTTGGAGACAATCGAAACAATATGATCCTTTACGGTATCAACAAGCATCTTCTTCGCCTTGATGTCTTTCTTCCTCCACTGGACCTTCTCTTCCTCCTCCGTAGGTTCGGGAACTTTAGTCTCCACAAACTCAGCTGGGTCATTCTCTTCCAAGGTGAGCATAATTCTGAACCTCTATGATGTGAAATTTGATGCTCCCTCGAGTCTATCCTCAATCTTAAGACCGTTCACCATCTTGACGAAGAGATAGAAGTAATCAATGATAAGAAAGAGAATAAAGAGTGTCGCTGTAATACAAAATCTGATCAAGATCTTCTTCAAACCTGCTCTAATACCATGTTAGTTTTATGATCAGATGTAATGCACAGAAAATTAATTCAAAAATCAGATACACAACACAGCAGATACCCTGGGAAAACCCTCCTCTTGCGGGAGAAAAACCCAGCAACAATATATCACTTATATATTGAATCACCAAAACAATGATCTCCTTACAAGAGGCCGATATGAAGGCCTAGATACAAGCACCACAGAATAGTGCAACACAGAAATACAAAGAAGTAATATGCTGATAAGATCTCAGCCTTTAACAATATTGATCTGCCTTAATGAAGAATTCGCTCTTGCAATAAACTCGAACTTGATAAGGATGAAATGACAAATGAATGGATGATGAACAATGAGAGAGACATTGACTATATATACAATATGGAAAGGAGACGCGACTCTTCAAGAACACAAGTCGGCCAAACATAGAAGGATGCACCTCTCCAATAAAATCACGTCCATGAAGGTCGGCCTTGATAACAATCTTTATTAATCGTGCCTCTTCATTAGACATCATGTCGGCCTTAACAAATAGATGCAACTTATCAATAATCGTGCCTCTTGAATCTATGACTCAATAAATTAAATAGCCATAGGCTATAATTTAATTTATCACAAGTAAAGGAGATCGCTGGAAGAAGACCACGACGCTGCTCTAAACATCAACCTGATATATAAGATGCCACTTTAGAAAAGAAATTAAAAGTGATGCAGTTGAAATAGTAATTTGAATTGCCTGGAGCACAAATATAGTTGTGATCAATACTACTTGTGGATCATTTGCAAGAAGAGGACCACATCAGGAATAGCCACTACCGAAGTCTTGCAATTGATAAAATAGGTTTTTGTGTCTTTGTTTGTAGCATGTCTGAGAAATGTTTCTTTCTGTGATATTTCTAATTGAACTAAAATTTATTTTCTTGTTATTGATGTTCAGATGATGGTAAAGTCTTTACTTGGGGGCATGGTGGACATGGCGAATTGGGTCATGGTTCTGTGGAATATGGACGGGTTCCACAAGTAGTTCAAGCTTTAGTGGACGAGCGCGTCATTTATGTTGCATGTGGAAGTTTATCATCTGCTGCTGTTACTGGTGAGAATAGATTACGGTTATTTTCTTTTGTTGTTTTGTAATTTTCTTGGCTCTCCTACCACTGCTTACAGTAATCTCCTTTGGTCTAAAGTGAGAAAATATTTGAGTTTCTTCTTAGACCTTATATGCATGCATGTTTACATCTGTGTATAACTATATTTGCATTGTCTTGTTGTTTCTAACAAACAATTGCGGTTTAGAAAGTCTCTTCTTATCATGTCTTGTAACATTAATCTTGAGCATTTTAGATGTTTTGTGTCGGTGTGTTTTATCACTAGCAAGTTTTTTCTTAACCAAACCTAAATATTGTGTTTTGTCATTAGTTAGTTTTTTCTTAGTGTTAGAATTTATCTAACATTTTATATTAGAAAATAATTGCCACTCTAGGTGTCATCTCCAATTTATAATGTCCTAATAGATTCCTTTTTGAATAATGTAAGGTGGTGACTCTTGAGGGAGGATCCTTCTTATAAACAGCTTCCTTTCTTTCTCATGTACAGAACACAATACTTGAGACTTTTATGAACGCAATTTATATCTTTTGAGCAAGCTTTATGCCTGTGTTGGCATTATAGAGATCCTATTTACCTTGCTCCACTTCTGTGCATATGAGTAGTTTGTATCAAAGTAGGTTTTCAGGTTTGTAGATGCCCATCTCTGCTCTTTATTCTATTTCTTTATGCTCAGTGCTTTCATTTAAATAATTGTTCATAATGTTTGAAACACCTGTGTTTGAATTTTTACCCTATTCTTGTACCACTTTATTTAGTTTCATGAGATAATTGTGTGCTCAAAGCATGTCTTTAGACTTTAGAGGGTGCTAAGCAAATATAGTTTGTAGACCGTTGTTTGTGATTGACTGTACAAAGTGTTCATTAGTGATCTTATAAAGCAATGTTGGTGCTGTGCATATGAAGAAATATGCATAGAGAAAATACAACTGTTAAATTCTTATTTAAAGAGCTACTGCTTATACATTGTTGTAGATTAATTAGAAAGAGAACAAAGTTGCGTGACTTGGACCTGGCACAAATGTGTAGGCAAAATTTTGGCAAAAGTTTGACAAATAAAAATAATTACTGAAATTTCTACTAAAAATGATATCTCTGATTCCAGGACAAACTCACTGTGTATTAATCAAAATGAACATAATGATGTGTTGAATAGGCAAACAAAATATGCTGTACAATCTCATTATACATTGTTTCTTTTTATGGTTATTTGGATGCTCATCAAGTGGATTTGGCATAGAATGAGAAGTATCTTCTTTCATGAAATTTTAATTTTTTATATTTGTTTTATTTGATTTGGTGAGAATTTACAAGTTTCTTACAAGTATTTTCCAAGTATTAGCAAACTTATCAAGTATTGGTCTGTATTTGTTATACTCAAGGAATAATGACTAGTAGTAGCCCAATCAAGCTTAACTTGACTGTGAATGCTAGGCCTTAGCACAATTTGGTTGTTTCCTAATTTTAAATAATTCCTGCCAAGTGCTCATCATACTTGGAAGTTCCTATGACTTTAAGAGAGAATTCATGGTTTTTTGAGAGCCTAGAAGGACCCACTGTTAACATTACCACCTCTACCCACCATTTCCACTCTTTTAAAACCAACTGAATTGATTGCATGGATTGATTCATCAAGTTGCCAAACATTGTTGCCACTTTTATTCATGAGCTTTTGAACATCATGCGAATGAGAGAACCTGCTTTCATAGGCTACTACTAAGAAACCAACTTTATGCAGAGGCTTACAGCTCAAAATGAATCCTTTTTTGCCTCGTATTCTGTAACGTCCCCTTATAGAATTAGGACAACTTTGCTTTAAGTTCACCAATTTCTGAATAGTCAAAGACTTAAGTCCAACGAAATTCAATCATATACTTCTGAAGGTAATGTTCAAAGCTAGTAGACTCGAATTTGGAGAGATGAAATTAATAAATAAAGCTTCTTCTATCAAATATGCAGTATTGAGGGCTGTAGACTGCAATTATAATTGGTTATAGAATGTGATTGCTATCTCTGATATCTTCTCCTTAATTACAAGCACATACAGATTGGTTTGCTGACGATAATGTTATTAGCTGCTACTGATAAGAATGGACTCTTCAAGTCTTGTGAAATGAGACAGGCTGTGTCTGAATAGGCCTTAAATTGAATGCTATTCCTGATCTGTACTTTCTGTGTATGTATTTTACATAAAGTGCTGTATCTGAACTTCTCAGTTTATTCTTGTGTCCCTGATTAGATGATCATGGCTCTCTGTGGAGTCCTTAAGATCTTCAGAAATAATTACCAGTTCCATAATTCCCTTTTAAATGTATTCTTAATCCATAAATCTGTACTCCGCCTTTCCAATATATATATCTATCTCTTTTTATACCCTAATGTCTAAATGGAAAGAGTCATCATTTCATGATACCGCTTGACAAGAGATGCATCTTCCAATCGCCATTCTCCAAACATAATCTTTTATTAACTATAATCGTTGGTCTGGATACTTATAAGCTGGCCTCTTGTTAACTTAATGGATGCTCTTTATTGCTTTAAGCTCTACCTATTTCCTTGGTTTCTACTCCCACGTCCAAAGGACGCTTGATGCGATTTAATTATGTGGGAACAATACATAAGTTGGTGCTCACTTATTATATGTTGTGAATTAATAGGTCGATATTCCCTATTGTTTGTGATATGTGACAACAATTATACGATGGGCCTTTGGGGCTGTCGAACAACTCTCTTAAGTAGCGATATTCCATTATTTAATCCCGTCCATGACTTCCATACAATTTCTGGGGATAACGTAATATAATACTCCTGTTATATTTCTCCAGTTCGAGCACCTTTGATCAGAGTGGACTATTTAATTGGATGCCATTGATGAGCAATATAATCATCCGGCCAATACTCTGCAACTTACCCACACTCGATCTCAGGAATATATGATTACCCACGGTTAAGGACTTGCGTTGGAGTTAGACTATGAATGTTGCGAGTGTCCTTCCGGAGTCTTCTTTCTCTTTTTTCTGTATGATGTCGATCTATGACTCTGTATGGTGTTGATCTCGGACTAGGTGTCTTCTTCTTTACTTCCTGTTGGCGTCTTCTTCCTGCGCTGTATAACTGGTGTCTACTTACTCTGTATCGGGCGTCTGTTCTCTTTACTCTCTTATCTTTGGCTCTCTTTGATTCTTAATGCCGTGCCTTCTTTCTTATTTTGCCTGATATCAATCTCTGTATGCAGATAACTACCTTTCGTTTCTTCCTGTATTATCTTCTAAACTATCTTCTTGCTATCTGATGATAGTTACTTCCTCACATCGTCCCATTTAATAAGGAATGGCGCCAAAAGACGTGTCTCCTACCTCTTCTTCATGCGTCTATTCACTTGTGATTAGGGCTAGTTTAGCTTTTGTGTTTATCTCCTTCTTCAATCTTGAATTTGTTTGATCTGCATTTAACATCTGATTAGTGTATCAAAATGACATATTCTATTTGCATATAAATATATCTAAATATACATAGACATGTGTTTATATTATATCTATTTAAAATGTAAATATATTAAGTTCATTTTCTAAATACTTCCCTTATGATGGGGACATCACATATTCTCGCCTCATAGTGGTAAGCTGTAGATTTTTGTGTGTGAAGGACGACTTATGCCCTGTAGTGTTTGTTTTTGTATTTGCTATGACCTTTTCTCTTTGCCATTCAAAAATCATTTTCAAGACATACTATGGATCTTATAATATAAATGTTAGGGCTGCTTAACATTTTTCTTTTTGTCTTAAGAATATGTCTTGTTAGTCATGTTACCTAATTTTCACCCTCAGGCTCAATCAGGCAAGGCCTCTATGTTGCAGGTGTTCATAAGGGCCAAATGGGATATTTCCATTGAGGGTTAGTTCA
>VDFB02190919.1:0-19165 GCA_007258455.2 Sequoia sempervirens | reverse complement strand
ATAATATGCCTATTGGAAACATGTCATTACAAGAGGTTTATGACAGCAATGGAACCCTCATATCATGTGATTGAGATACAATTTCTATGCTCATAACCTTTCATGTAGGGGTTTTGGTCATCATGATTGATCCAACATGGATCATGATTGCATACAAGAAACAAAAAGTTACAAATGACAATTAAGCAATTATGATTCAGGAGAGGTCTCATTTTGGAAGCCAAGGCCATAGTACAAGTGTATATGAACAACAACTATGAGGTTATGCTACAAGAAAGACATGCAAGTTCATATAGGGCATCAAGCATTACAATGGTACAAGTGCATATGAACAACAATAAAAAATCAACAAGTAGTGAAGGAAGCAAAGCACAGTTGTATTTTTACCTTTTCATACCATTGATCATCCATTCCAGCAATAGGCTATAATAGTGAAGGAATATACTTGCATAGGGGTGTTTTAATGAAGATATTCAACATAAAAACCATCATAAATCATGGTGCTTCAAGGGAACAAAGCATAGTCATGAATAAAAGCAGTACCGTTAAAGGCTACAGGTTTGTCTTCATGTTATCTATGAATTTGAAAAAATAAATCTACGTTGGGTGAAAACATGACTATAGCCATGAAATGGATTGCAGTGAGATAAATAATATAAATGGTTGTTTCCACTATCTCATTTTCTCTTTGGATAGTCATTACTAAGTCCTAACAAGTGAATGGAAAAGGGATAGGTGTCAATAATATACCTTCATTTGAAAAGTCCTAGAATTTTGGTGATCTCATTGACCCAATAAGGCATTGCTTAGAAATCATTTCATATCTTTTTGAAAAAATCAAAAGGAGGACTGATGTATCCAATTGTAAGAAGAGAGCAATGTCCAAGGGAGGGGTAGTACCATCATATTAGGTACCACTGCTGGAAGATGATAAATGACAATCCTTGTGCTTGTATGCATGGAGGTCTTAAAGCATACTTTGGGTAAGGTGCATTCGTGGCATATTTTGGTGAAAGGTTTCCCAAGCATGAGAAAAGATCCAGTGTTCCATCAGGCTATGTTGGAACAATTATACACTAATCCCTCCCCTAGGGTGTTTCCTCACATCAAAACCAATCCCTTCTTCCTATCATTTGTTGACAATGGCAATTAATTAAAATGCTTAAATGGGATTATAGGCGGATATGTTTTGTATAAGGATTTGGTAAGTAGTATTGGGTTAGAATAAATATTGATAAGATTGCAATGCAATGTTATTAAGGATCACATATGTTATGTGTTAAATCTGTCATAAACCCTTGAATACTTATGAATTTGACTCCCACAATGGATATATGGCATTGATCTAAGTTGTATGATTCAGTATTTGTTCGTCTTTACCTAGAGCTTGCTAAAAATTGCAAATCAATGACCTATTTTATCTTGGGATTGTGTTGTAGTTATCTCATGCTCCAAATAGCACCACTCCCTCTCTTAGGTCTCTCTCTCACTCACTCACTCACTCTATCTCATGTCTCACCCTCCTACCCCTTCTCCCTCTCTTAGGTCTTTCTCTCTCTCACTCACTCCCTCTATCTCTCTCCCCTCCACCCTTAACCCTAAACCCTTAAACCATCTACCCTCTACCTTTAACCCTCCCTCCCTCTATCTCTCTCCCACTCCCTCCCTCCCTCTCTCTCTCAAATATATTCAATATCCTACCCCCTCTCCCTCTCTTAGGTCTCTCTCTCACTCACTCACTCCCTCGATCTCTCTCTGCTTAACCCTAAACCCTAAGCCCTTAAACCCTCTACCCTCTACCCTTAACCCTCCCTTCCTTTATCTCTCTCTCTCTCTCTCTCTCAAGTCTCTCCCTCCTAGCACCACTCCCTCTCTTAGGTCTCTCTCTCTCTCACTCACTCACTCACCACCTCCACTCACCCACTCCATCTCAAGTCCTCCCTCCCAGCCCCCTTCTCCCTCTCAGTCTCTCCTCTCACCTTTTCACTCACTCCCCTTATCTCTCCCTCCAATCTCTTAACCTTGAAACCCTTAAACCATCTACCTCTACCCCTTAACCCTCCTCCCTCTATCTCTCCCACTCTCCCTCTCTCTCTCTCCTCAAGCATCTTCTCTAATATCCTCTACTCCCCTCTCCCTCTCTTAGGACCCTCTCTCACCTCACTCACTCCCCTATCTCTCTCCCCTTAACCCTTAAACCTCTGCACTTCTGCTACTCCTTAACCTCTATGTAATTTCATCTCTCTCCCACTCCTCTCCCTCTCTCTCATCAATAATTTCTATCTCTCTCCTCTACTCCATAACCCTAAACCCTAAACCCTTAAACCTAAAACCTCTTTAAACTCTACCCTCTCTGCAAGTCTCTCCCTCCTACCCTCTCCCTCTCTCTCAGGTCTCTCTCTCTCTCTCACTCTCTCTATCTCTCTCCCCTCTACCCTTAACCCTAAACCTTAAACCCTTAATCCTTAAACTATAAACCCTTAAACCCTCTACCCTCTATTTCTCTCCCAGTACTCCCTCCCTCCTTCCCTCTCTCTCTCTCTAACTCCAAAGTCTCTCCACTCTACCCTTAGCCCTCTACCCTTAACCCTTAAATCCTTATATCCTCTACCCTCTATCTCTCTCCCACTCCCTCCCTCTCTCTCTCTCTCCTCAAGACTCTCCCTCCTACCCTCTCCCTCTCCTCAGCCCTCTCTCACTCACTCCCTCTATCTCTCTCCCCTCTGATGGAACTTTATATTTTTTCTCCTTATGTTCCATTCCTACCCTGCCTAGTGTTACTGGTCTTTCATGGTGTCAGAATTTTCCTTGGGTTAGTGGTTTTAGCTTTATTTTCATATAAAACCCTTGTATTTATTTTACGCCTTGGTTGGGATCTATTTAGATGTTACTTTTTGAGGGGTTTTAAAATGACTTATGTCCTATCGTTCTGTCTAGGCTGTCCCTTTGTTTTAATATTTTATTTCATCTGCAGGGTTTTTTTTTCCTAAGTCTTGGTTAGCCCCGTGTTTCATCATTTAAAAACAACTTATGTCATTGTTTACCATTTGCCTAGTGATGTCCTCTTGTCCTTTTAATAATTTTTTTTTTTGTAGAAGGATGAAGTTTGCACAACCGTTGATCAACTATCGTTTGATCTCAGCCGCTCCCCACCATCCCACGATGACCCCACCACACCGCTTTGGTTGATCGCGATATCAGAGGCGGGAACCACATGTCCTATCTGGTGAGGTCGAAGGTGATAAGTTTGGTTGACCGTCGATCAATTGTCATCAGATCTTAACGGTTGCCTACCATTGCGTGATCAAAAGTTGCAAGGTTTTTACTGATCGTGATATCACAGGTGGGCGCCACATGTCTCATTTGATGAAGCCGAAGGAATGAAGGAAATACTATGGTAAATTAATCTGGTCTTAATACATTAAAAGGTAGGTTACTAAAGTGTTCTTGAGGTGCACATGTTTTAAATCAGTGGATATGTTATAATCTTGATGAAAAAGCTACTCGACGGTTAATAATAAGGTTGGTGACTGTGTTGAAGGAAAAAGATCACGAATGCTCAAGATCTATGGTTGCCTGTCATCACATGATCCAAAGTTGTAGGATCTTTACTGATTGCGATATCGTAGGTGACCACCACGTGAACTTCCTTGGAAACGTATGGTATGGTGGGCCCCTTATTGCCACGTTGGCGATTGTGTCAGCTTGTTTTGAAGACAATCGTTCGATGATTTGATCTAACTGAAGGATCAACGACTAAAATTTAAATCTGCATCAAATATGGTTGGAGCTGTTCGTGCAGCGTGTGAGTGAGATTTAATGGCAGATGAGACATTTGCTGGCATGATTTGATCGAGATAAAATCAATTCTCCTATTTTATTTGTATCACAAAGCATTCAAGTATTTTGCGGAGCAGTTTTAGAGCCGAAAGCAAAGTTGTGAATCTCTGCAGCCAAAATTTGGGAATTCTGAAAATAAAGCCGTGAGTTAATTTCTGTGCTTCTCAGTCATTTTGCATTTGAATTTGGGAAAATATTTGCTGTGCTTGTCATTGAGCTTGTTGATAAATGTGTTAGGGATATAGTTTAATTATAGTTGTGAGAAATTGTAGTGTTTTGTTCTGTAATTTCCTATCTTTGGTTAGTCCTAGCTATTCGAAGTGTGAAATTGTAAAAAGACCCTAGTTTTTCCAAGATGGCACCGCCAAAGCAACATTCTGGCCAAGTTGACTATTTAAGAAGAAACATGTACGATGATTTCCTGGATCAATTTCCCTGGTCAACGAATGATAGGAAGAAGGGATTGGTTCTAATGCGAGGGAAAATCCTGGGGGAAGGGTTAGTATATAATTGCTCTAACATTGACAATGCTAGGGTTCCTCTCATAGGCTTGGAAATGTTCAGATTATGGTATGGACAGAGGAATTTGCCTCACCCCTTTTCAAATGGCTATATGTATGATTTGGGAAAGCTGGTGGTCCCAAATGTGTTCCCTGACATAGACTTACTTAGGGAAGTGGCTGCAAGATGACCCTGTCACACGGGTAATCAAGGATAATGATGGAAGGTTCTGTTGAGCATTAATAGAGAAGAGGTCCAGCATATTTTTGACTTGAGTGAACCAAGTGAAGACTTGGTTCCTATCAATCTTGAGGAAATGAAGCGGGAATATGCAAAGTTGAAGTCTCTTTTTAGAGCTAAGTTGCTTCCACCTCATCTGGCTAGGGTAGAAGGTTCACGATTTCATATCAACCCCAGTGATTAGGAACCTTTCAAATTAAACTGTTTTGCAAATAATTTCTTGGCCACTTTCTATTCATTGTGTTAGATTTTTGGTTTTAGTCCTGGTGCAGTGATGCCTATTGCATACATGTTCATGGGGGTGCAAATACAACACCCTAACTTCTCTGTGACATATGAATTTGCCTCTTTCTTGGCTGAGAGGATACATGAAGGGTTGTCAAAGTTGTAGAAAAATGATACCGACACTCAATTATTCTAGTATTCTATGCTGATGCATATGTTCTTGTTCAAGAATGCTGAATTTTTCTTTGAAAAGATGGAATTAAGGCAATCGGTTGATGGAGAAAGATTGCTAGTACAATTATGGGCTGCAAATTTATCTTGCAATAAGGAAAGCACCAATTATGTGCAATTTGATAATTGCTTTACTTCTAGATTGAGGGCTAGACTGATGGTGAATGTACCCAGGATTCTTGAGGAATTGCATGATTTCCTCAGGCCAAAAGGGAGGAAGCCAGAATTGAAAGTTTTCCATAACTGGGGTGACATTATCCCATACCCAGTCAGCATTGTTTTGAGAGTATACGGTTTTCAAGGAATCCCCCATATACTACCATACAATGTGCCACCAAGAGTGGGGTTTGCATAAGTTATGTGGCAAATAGGTTGTATCCATGAGGACAACCTCACAGGGAGGGGTAAGGGAAAATTTTTCCCTGATTATACAGTGGTGTCTGATTTTTCCTTTTCAAAAGGAGGCTGGGTGCATTTTGAGAAATTCTTTGATGATTACGATTTGAGGTGTGGTCCAAAGCGGCGACATGATCCTGAGGGTTTCTTTGCCCTTTTCAGACAAAGAATAAAGGCTGGAAAATTTGTGCACGAGTTCAACTTTCTTGAGGATTTGATCAGAAATGAATTTGATCTAAATAGGTAGGAGTTGAACAAGGAGAAATGGATAGCTTATGATAAGCTATTAGATATTGTACATAAGATGGATTTGAAGTATAATCTATTGTTGGAGTTCAATCCATACCATAAGAAGATTGAATTTATAATGGAGAACTTCAAGAAAATTATGGGAACATTGAGGACCAAAAAGATAAATTTAGAACTGAGTTTGGGTGTACAGGAACAAGGTGCCAGGCTAATTGAAACAAGACCAACATACTAGCCTACAGAAAGGTGGCCTATTTACAGGAGGAAAAAGGATGATAGCAATGATGAAGAGGAAGTGGATAGAAAAGGAAAGCAAATAATGAAGTTTCCTTCATAACCAGGTCCAAAATTCAAAGTGCCTGGGGCAATTAAAATCATTGATTTAGAATCATCACTAGAAGACAGTCCCTCATCACCACCATCCGAGCCAAGCCCTAAAAGACAAATAATTGATCAACCATAGGAGGATCTGTTGGATGAAATTATTGTCACTAATCAGGACATATAGGTTGGTATTCCTTCCCCTCCTAGGCTAGTTGAATTGGTTCTATCTGATTTAGATATGAAAGGAAAAAGTGTACAAGATGCAAGAATGGAAGCATATAAAGAGTTTCTTGATGACAATACATTTGTAAAAACTCCTGTATTCTTGCAATTGGTATGGAGGATGAAATTTGAAGAATATCAAGAGAAATGTAAGAAAAGAAGAGAACTAAGGCATGACAGGTCAGACCAGGATAATGATGAGGTAAAAGCTGAATTAATGGAGGAATTTAAGAACATCACTCCTGAAGAGGGAAGAAGAATGGTGAGTCAGGCTGGTGTGTTGATTCTGCCTGAATAGGACATTGCAGATGCTATAGCATTTAATGCTATTTTAAAGTCCAAGCATCCTTTGCAAGACTCTGAAGAAGAAGTCAAGGTAGCATTGCAAGATTCTGCCTTCAGTGAGGAATATGAAACTTTGGCAATTTGGGCATTGGTCCCTCAAGGAAGAAAGCCAAATGTTACAAATATTAATCAAAATTTTAGAGGAGGATTAATAATAAAGAGAGCTTTAGAGACCTCAACCACTGAGGCCACTAATTTGACTATGAATGTGGCCAAATTGGCCCAAAAGATTGTTGAAAGGGAGGAGGCTGAAAAGAAGAGCCTAATGGAGAAGTATAACCTTTTGATTGAGGAATACAACAAGATGCAACATAGAAATGTTGAGTTGCAGAATGAGGTGGAAAGGTTTAGGTATAAACAAATTGGGGAGACATCAAGTGCTCCAGGGACTAGTACATTACCTTCCATAGCAGGGTCAATGCCTCATGCTTCTCTAATTGTTTCCACACCGGAGTCTCCCAATCAGAATCTTTCTCTCACCCCTCCTTTAGAACAAATTGATGAAGAAACAAAGTTCTCTGTTGATCCTACAAAGAAGCAGCTCTTGCAAAGAATTGATGAATTGCAGACGTCATTGAAGGTAAGTGAGGAGGGATCTCTTTCAAAGTAAAAGGAGATTGTTACTACTATCTTGAGGCATTTAAATGAAAAGGTTGATAGTAAATTGCTATCTATACATTCTTTATATTCTTTGCTATTAGATGCAATACAAAATATTGATAGGGATTAGGAAGTAGTGATACCATTGATTGAAAATTGGATCCCTAGGGCCAGTGATTTGGATGTCATGTATAAGGCTTCAAGGTTTGAATCAAATAATAGGCCCCAATCATTAAAGCCTACTCAAGTGTTGGTTAAATCATTGCAAGGATTTCAGACCCTACCAGATGATTTGAGTAGGAAGATTAGGGAATTGGTGAAGAATTTTAATGATTGGGGTAACACATTGTTACCAGATATAATTGATGAGCAAGGGAAAATAAGGTCACTTCAGCAATGGAAAGATCAAGCAAGTGAAGTCATCAAAGATCAAATTAAATTAATTTGTGATGACTCAAATTATGACTTGCTGGTGAGATGTATGGATAAAATCATTAGTACCTGCTCATTTTTGGAAGCTTTTGAAAGAGATGCAAATCAGGTAGTGGTAAAATACACACCTTATAATGCCAAGGTGAATGAGGTGATTAATTTTGACTGGCTGACTAATGAAGAATACCAGAAATGGGTAACTAAATATTTGACTAAGGAAGAGTAAAAGGAATGGACTACTAACAGGTGGTAAATCAGATGCTGCGGTTACAACGGTTTCCAGTTTTGCTTTGATGGCATTCTCGGTGCAGGTTTCTTGTGGTTTTTTGTTGTTGCATCAACTTTTATCAGCTAACATGATGAACAAGAATATTCTCCAAGGTGATGGTTGTAAATTTTTTTGGAACATCACTAGGTGTGCCAATTGGATAGTGACATGTGTACTTTCTAGCCCGATGATTTTTTGCTCCTTCATTTTCTATAAGAAGGATTTCAAGGCCAGAAGTACGGGTTATCAAGTTAGATAATTGTTGGTCGAGTCTAGGTGGAGTTGCAGAGCAAATTGTAAAGTTTGATGGTTTTAGAGAGAAACACAATTTAGGTTCTGAGTTATTCTGTAATCGATTTTGAATTCATGGGGATTTAATGTTGTATAACAGTACTAGCATTTGAGTTGAAAATGATAAATTCAAACTCATGTCTCACCACTGTACATGCATATCCGAATTTTGAATAAGATGACTAAGGGTTGTTTCATTCATCTCACTGTTGTGGTGTGTATAATCCTTATTTTAGCTTTAATTCAAGGAATTAATTAAAATTCTTGAATGGGATTATAGGCGATATGTTCTGTATAAGGATTTGATAAGTAGTATTGGGTGAGAATACATCGTGAAAATTGTAATGCAATATTGTCAGGGATCTTATATGTTATGTATTAAATCTGTCATAAACCTTTAGATGCTTATGAATTTGACTCCTGCAATGGATACATGGCACTGATCTAAGTTGTACTGATTTGTATAGTTCAATAATTGTTTGTCTTTGCCTAGAGCTTGCTACAAATTGCAAATTAATGACTATATTTTACTATGGATTATGTTGTAGTTATCTCATGCTCCACATAGTTGATATTATCAGTGAACAACCAATTTTATTCGATATTATCCTATTGTGTTGAGCTATTCAATGGGATAATCTACTATGTGTTAATGTTGTTTATGATATTGGTGCAGAGGTTGTAAACACATTAAGGGATCACCCTCCCGTGTCTTGCAGAGCCCAAAGTGTAGGAGGATTTTTAAATCCCTCGTCAGTTGGTCCAGGTCCTTTGAGATTCCCTTGATTGGAATTGGAAATCCCATAGGTAGATTAGAAGACCAACTTGGTTACAGTGTAAAAAATAAACCAACACCCTCTACCTTTAACCCTAAACCCTTAAACTCTAAACCCTTAAACCCTCTACCCTCTACGCTTAACCCTCTACCCTCTATCTCTCTCCCACTCCATCTCTCCCTCCCCCTCTCTCTCAAGTCTCACCATCCTACCCCCTCTCCCTCTCTCAAGTCTCTCTCTCTCTCTCACTCACTCTTATCTCCCTCCCCTCTACCCTTAACCCTCTACCCTCTATCTCTCTCCTACTCCCTCCTCTCTCTCTCTCACTGAATCCATCTATCTCTCTCCCCTCTAGCTATTTGTTATTTTTACTGTAACCAGGTTGGTCTTCTAATTTACCTATGGAATTGCCAAGTCCAATCAAGAGCAGCTCAAAGGACCTGGACCAACTGATGAGGATTTTGAAGACCTCCTACACTTTGGGCTCTACAAGACTCGGGAGGGTGATCCCTTAATGCATTTACAACCTCTGCACCTTTATCGTAAACAACATTAACAACAACAAATAATATCATTTAATAACTCAACATAATAGCATAATACTGAATAGAATTGGTTGTTTATCAGTAATATCAACTATTTGGAGCATGAGATAACTACAACACATTCCATAGTGTAAAATAGTCATTGATTTGCAATTTGTAGCAAGCGCTAGGTAAAGACAAACAAAATACTGAACCATACAAATTAGTACAACTTACATCAATGCCATATATCCATTGAGGGAGTCAAATTCATAAACATCTAAGGGTTTATGATAGATTTAATACATAACATATAAGATCTTTGAGAACATTGCTTTACAATTTCATCAACATGTATTCTAACCCAATACTACTTATCAAATCCTTATACAAAACATATCCACCTACAATCCCATTGAAGCATTTTAATTAATTCTTTGAATTAAAGCCAAAACAAAAATCATCCACACCACAAGAGTGAGATGAACGAGACAACCCTTGATTATCTTATTCAAAATTCAGATATGCATGTACAATGGAGAGACATGAGTTTGAATTAATCATTTCGATTCAAATGCCAGTACTATCATAAAACATCAAATACCCATGAATTCAAAACCTACTATAGAATGACTCAAAACCTAAATTGTATTTTACTTAAAACCATCGAACTTTACAATTTTCTCTGCAACTCTACTTAGACTCGACCAAAAAATATCTAACTTGCTAACCCGTACTTCTGGCCTTGAAATACTTCTATAGAAAATGAAGGAGAAAACAAGCATCGGGCCAGAAAGTACCTCTCATTTCACATGCTTATCTTCACAAAAATCTTGAGGAAAACAACTATACCTTCTTTATTTCTCATCCTACGCCCTATTCATGCATCCTAAAATTACAATAGTATCCATGGGGCCTCTTACACAAGCTACAATAATCACAAAAAGTGTAAGATCCCCTTTATATCATGTTTGGACTACAAAACCCTCAAAAACAGGGTAACCGGGCTGTATGCAAAGAAATGAAGCTTTCTAACTCAAATCAACGCCTTAAGCCCTCAAATCATATTCAAATCAGCTAACACATATCTTCAAGGACTTGAAATTTATTTCACATCAAAAATATGACTCCATGTGACTATACAACGCCGCATAATAGGAAAAAATACAGAAATTTTGAAGAAAATATAGATTTTTGAATGTCAAAGTTTGTATTTTAAATCCTCAACTATCAAAAACCATTACAATTATCACTTTATGCCTTTTAAAGGACTTTACACGTCAACCACTGAACAACCACCTCTACAACTAACTTTTTAATCTTTTATGATCACATGAAACATAAAACACACTAATTTCAAGGTTGTTAACATCACTATTGAAATGTTTTAATTTTGACCTTTCAAACATTAAAAAGTACATCATTAAATTAATCATGTAATGGCATAAAAATTAAAAACATCATGAATTAATTATATAACCACATAAGTCAAAAATAATTCTATGAAGAAATTAATATCAAATAGATAATATAATCGCATAACTCATACATTTCAATCCAGATTCATCCAACTCTTTGTCTGTATCATCCGATCCAGATTCGACATTGTAAGGATTGGTCATACATCATCATCGTCATCGATATCAGTTTCGATAATGTCATCATCTTCATGAACATTAACTCCTACATCATCATGAACTAGTTCCTCCTCTTCGACATCTTTGTCAAGGACATCATCAACTAACTGTTGATCCTGATCATCATCTACATCATCTTCTAGTTCTTTGATATCTTCTTTTTCCACCACATTATACTTTACCGGCCTTCCTCTTGGATCATGTCTAACAACAAATGACCAACCCGGTTTACCTGGAACCTCTGAGTAAAATACCTGCTCACATTGGCTTGGAAGAACATAGGGCTCATTTCTAGCTCGCTCAATCAACCTTGTATTAACTATGGTAAATCCATTATCATGTTCAATAACAGTTCTCTCAGGATCATTTTCATTCAATCGCAGCCTCAACCATAGGACAATGAACAAAATTAATCTGAAGGACTTAAAGTCACACTCAAGTATATCATCCAAAATCCCATAGTATCAATTTTTTGAGACTTCTAGATGTATGTTGCTTCTAGATGAAACATTAGTCACTTAAAAGACTACAGTTATACTAGAATCACAAGTTTTCATGTCATCCAACATTTTGATTCAAAATTTACGACCATTGCACCACATAGCCTTGTGGTGTTTCACTTGCAATATGTCAAACATGTAAAAAATTATTGCAATATCGGGCATTAATAAACATATTTTACTCTGGTCAATGTATGCAAAGAAAACAATCTCAACATATACATCAATATAATTGAAAATAATTAAATAATATAAGTGGATTAATATATTTATACGCATTCAAGTATCTCTCTTAAAACCATATGCTAAATCAATTTCCTTGTTTAACATTGAATCTCCATTACGATGAGCTTTAACCAATGAAGCCACACCTTCCATGTTAATGCGGACCGCATTGTTGACATCGCTCAATCCATACCATCATCCAATCAAGATCATGGCGACGCATAAAATGTAGTGCATCCCATTTCCCACTAATCAGACAAAAAAAATTTGAAATTACAAACGACGATAATTAGTTAAATACCACAAGATAATGCATCTAACTTATACCTGATGTATATTGAAGATTAAAAAATTAAATAAGTACAATATATATAAAAATCATATGTAAAATGTATTCCACGACCTTGGCGATTCGCGGGCCCCAGCTCTACTGCTAAGTAATTCCGCGGCTCGGCCGGGTCAATGCAGTTCTAGTCTCCCCGTTCCGCGGTAACGGAGGGCATGTCGCCACGTACGGCCAATGCTAAAGTTTACTGTGCACTGCGTACTTATAGGGGTCGCGCTACCCGATTCCTGCAGTCTAAAAAAAAAATAAAAATTAATCTCCATGACCATATTATAATTACCTCTCACTTTCCTCAATCTACCTTTCCCCATCAGGTACTCCCCTTCAAATTTTTTAATGGAGTTGGGATCCCAAATGCAATCTACATGGATCTTTGCTGCAAACTTAGGAAGATATTCAGTAATGTACACCATGGTCTAGTATACCATATATCCCTCCACCATAGAACCCTCAGGATGTACTCTTTGTCTAACCAAAGCCTTCAAAATTTCAAGTGCCTCTCAACCATCCACATTGACCTTGTGTGTACAGGTCCACACAATTCAATCTCCTCAACTTGGTGTATGAGGTAGTGTACTTGTGCATTGAAAAATGTTGAAGGTAGACACTTTTGCATTTCACACATTAGACGAGGAATTTTTCTCTTCCAATAATTTATATCTTCTTTATTGATTTCTTTAGATGACAACCATCTACAAGTGATTCAAGGTGCAAATATATTATCGAGATTTAACAAAAATATACAGTATATTACATAACAAGTAAAACAAATGGCAATTATAAGATGTATACAACGAATTGAACAAATATCGCTACTTACCTTATGTATTTTCCAAGATCATATATAACTTGCTTGACATTGTTGTCAAAGTTGTCTGGGAGAGATAGAGGTAGAACGTACTGCAACAATTATAAAATGATCTTTTCATTATTTTTCCAAAAGTAGTAAACACAATACACTGAAAAGTACATGCATTATACAAGTGTATATAATATACCAGAATAATTACCTTAATAAAGGTATGCCAATCATGTGTTTTCATCCCTGACCCAAATTCACCTTTCTTTGTTATTATATTGTTTATGTTCGCAACAAATCCTATGGGAAATCGAATTTTTCGTATGAATTCTTTTATAGCATTGCTTTGCTGCTCAAGTTAATAACCAAGGAAGGGCACTTATATTAATTCGTCTCCATCGCTATTTAATTGAATGAAATTTTTCATCATCAGATGATTGGCTTCCCTCAATGTCAAATACCACAAATTTTGACAATTTTTTCATTGGGCGCCTTCCATCCAATATTATTTCCATGCTAACGCTTCCATTATATTCTTTTCTGAGATGCATTGTATCAAACAAATGCACAATTTGTAGCTGCTCATAGTAGGGAAACCTACTAAATTGTTTGGGATAACTTTTCAGTCCCTGTGGAAGTCGGCCATTAATGCCTTGACGACCTTCATGAAGCATATAAATTAAACAAATTAAAACGACAATCATTGTCAATTACAACATGAGTAAACACAACACAATATAAAATAAACAATTTGATCCTGTATAACCTTGAAGATTGATTCTATTATATTCCAACTTCCATAGGTGAGGTGACATTCTTCGTGGTTTCGATGTAGTCTCCTCTTTCCCATTGAAAAGATATTTTTCAGTAGTTCGATACTTATGATTTCTATGGAGGAAGTGCCTATACTCATCAAACACCGGCTTTCCTAAACTTGTTGAACGACGAGATTTCATCTTTGGACCACAAATTGGACATGCAATTCTTCCCTTGTTTGAAGACCTACAAGATCATATATATAAATGGATTAAATATGTCAATTTTTATAATTATATATAATGAATAGATTATTTTAAAAACATGCATGATATCTATTTCATCAAATTAAATATTGTTAAAGTGTAGTTGAACGTTATAACATACCACAAAAATGTGTTAGCCCTAGGGCATCATGAATTGTCCATACAAGCATTGCATGGAATTGAAATTGTCTTTGTCCTATTGGTCTAGAGACGTCATACATAGTGACGCCATTCCATAACTTTAGTAACTCATTGATAAGAGGCTCGATATATACATTCATATCTTTAACTTGGTACTTACCTAGTTGAATGAACATAAACATTACATAATTATTATAACCATTTTACTGCAATATATATAAATTAATATACATGACTATTGAATGAAAAAAATATAAGTCATTATGCAACAAATAAGACAAATGAGATGCTACTACGTTAAAGAAAATTGATGTAAAAAAATACCTAGAACAATCATTGAAAACATTATGTGCTCCCTCTTTATTGACATCCATGGAGGAATGTTATTATTGATAACAAAAACAGGCCACACTGAGTAAATAAATCTCAGCTCTCCAAATGGATTGACACTGTCCACTCCCAATGAAAGCCTGAGATTGCGAGGTTCTTCTTTAAAGTGTGGACATTTTTCTTCCAAGTCCCTAAATGCAGAACCATCCATAGACATTTGAAGAATGTCATCTCCACTTCTATTCTATGCATGGTAATCCATAAATTGCGTTAAGCTTTCACACCTAAATAATCGTTGCATACGTGGAATAATGAGAATATAACGAAGAACCTTGCGAGACACCTTTTTTGTTAGTTGATCTATTCGATATCTACTGATATGACATTCTAGGCATTTTGTTGCAAATTCCTGTTGTTTATGATATATAATATGATCATTGGGACATACATCTATTGCTTGATACTCCATTCTGATATCCTTCATCCCTGCCATTGTTCCAAACCACCACTCACTGCCTTGCCTAAAATGTTTCCTCCATAAGCACAATAGCATGTTTTAAAATCATGGTTGCCAGTGATTGACCATTAAGGTCACCACTTTCATCAAGATACAATGAGATTTTTTTCTTCAAACTCAAGGCATTATGCAAGATAACATTGTGAATTGTTTGTTGTGTATGATTTTATTTTCTTGCACATTTACTGCTTTGCTAACTTCCTTTAAGACTGGGTATTGCACCCTCAGCTGCAATCTCAAACAACTCACTCACTATCACTTGAAGATTCATTTCATGAGCATCCTTCTATAAAATCAAACTATGCCCTCAGGACTCATTTTACTTACCATGTGGGACCTTATTGTTTGCAGTATTGTAGACCTTAAGATCCTTCAACCTTATTGACACTACTTCACAAATTCACACAAGGTATTATTCACTATTCTCCCATCTTTGATGAGTCTCAAACACCGCCAAACATGCAATCCACTACCTCCATTATACATTAATGGGCTAAGAAGAAACATTGAACCTATGATACCTACTTCATTTGGAGCCATCTCCCTCATTGCATTTTCCTTGTCTAACACTACCAAAAAGCATTTAGAAAACCCTAAGGTCAGCAAGGGGGTAAGGAAACTCACTGTTAAAATCTCCACTTTACTATGCAAGGTTTGAGCTTTATTATCTTGTCACTACTCAGCCTCTTTTTGACTGTCACATCTCAAGTGACTGTCATTCTTCTTACTGTAGATTTAATTTACAAATGTCACTAAGCTACATAGTGTACTTGTTATTGGCTACAATCTTTAGATTGCAATATTTTGTTATTAGCTACAATGTCTCAATCTTTCTGATATTGCAACCTCACTAATCTACTAGAGTTATTGTTTATGTTTCTACGGAGGCCTAGGGTTTGTACCCTAATCATTCTCTTACCAATGCTTCTGTTGGTATTAAAAAACAACCTTAAATCTTGGGTCAAAAAATTAGTTGTCTTGAGAAAGTTGTGGTATGATCTTGGATTGTATCCTAGAGTGTGTGGGAAGCTTGTGTTTGATCATTAAGGTTTGTAAACCTGATCAAGGAAATTTATCCTATATAGCATGGGTCTTGCTTTAATACTTTCCATAATGGTTATTAGCAGATCACATTATTATAGTTTGCTGTAACCCAAGATTGCATTCAAGTATGTAACTTGGTTTGTAGTTTAAGCTATTCACTTTTAAGTAACATTCATAAGGTTTAGAAAATATTGATCACTCTCTAGAATAGCCCATTAAACATGGGTTGTGCTTGAATGCACTACATAATTGATATAACACAACCACTCTACATATCAACCAGAGTTATAGACTCTTTATTGCAGCAAGAGGTAATCACTCTTCGATCATGCTATAATTACATCCTAACCTGTTAAACTTGAGACAACCTAAATGCACCCAATGATGATTGACCCCTACATTATACAAAATAAATTAACTACATTATATGAGTGTCTCCATTTCTATCACAACATAGCCACATTAAACTTGGGTCACACATGAATGCATCTTGTATTTGTTATAACACAACTATGCCACATGACCAATAGAGTTATGGATCACATAATTACAGTCACAAGAATTTGTTCCTTGGTTGTGATCTTATGGTGATTCCACACAACAAAATCTGGACATGAAATTCTCAAACCCTAAACCTCTAAAAATGAAATCTGATGAGATGCTGTTTTTTAAAATATGATTTTCAAACCTAGAACTACAAATCAATTTCACAACCGACTTTTAAAAGACAATGCACTACCTCACCCGGGCGATATCTTCTTTGAATTTTTTCTAATTTCTTCAAGAAAAATTGTCCTTAGTTCTCCATACAAACTGTCTCAAGTAGAAGAAAACATCACGAATAAATCAGTGAACTCACTTTTCTTTATGTCAGCCACAATTTGATTTTTTTCTTATTTTTCATGTTTGACAAAATTTCAATGAAACTGATAGTCAAAATTTTGACGAACGTCGGGGATAAACTTTCAAAAAATTGAAAATTACACATCAAATTTTACAAGCACCCGATGATACATCAAATTATACATATTTCGTCAGACATTTTCTTCAGATTTTGCAGTCAAATGAGTTAGTGCATGCATGCAAAATGATCGCAGGAACTAGTCTCAGGTGCATTTATTAACTAATTTAAATAATTTTCTTCCCGCGCTTTTCCAAACAATGCACCATTTATTGCATATTTCATGTTTCAACTGCCATAAGAAGTTTGTAAATCAAGAATACAAATATGCAAGTTTGACATCAGAGCTTATAATATACTTGCTTTGCTATATCGATATTGAGTTTGATTTTAAAGGCATGCTAAGCTCAAACTAGGTTAATCTATAGGTATTTCTAGTCTTCAACTTAATACACATATCCAATATGTCCATGCGCAAGGGTATACACTAGAATAAATATTGACTATTTTATACTGCTACATGCTACTGATTCCCAATTATGGCCTTGTTTTACATGCCAGGAAAAGTAGGTTTCCACAGCCTGAGAGAAGAAATCCCTGAAATATAAGTTCCATTTGTCTTTGTCATATATGATAACCTTGTTTTATCTTTTGGCATAGAAATGAGTTTCTTGTGATATGGATGGTACAACAACGATGTAGAGTATAATTGTGGTTATGATTGAGGACATAACTTGTTATGAAATTGTGTGATGGAAGGTCAAATTGATATCAGGTTTGGACTGCTGCAGTACTAACTTAATGGATTTATGTTGTAGAATTGTCATAATACATATTACTGTGTTTTTTAATTCTGTATGTTTGATTCTAAAGTTACATAATTTTCGTTGGCGAAAGTTGTCTATTTGAACAAGTGCATAGCACAATTTCTTCTTTTTTTATTGAATTAAAGCTATTGATAAAAATACATAGAACCATGGCTATTCTCAAATAATAGCCATAACTAGGACAACTAGATAGCATCCAACTAAGTAAGATACATATTAGCCCTCCAAAGAAGGGAAAAATAAAAATAGAAATAACAAGAAATCTGTCACATACCAAATGGGACTGAAACAAGAGAAAACTGTAAATTGAAACAAACCCAATTGAATAGTAACCAATTGAAGTGTTCAACTGCGTAGGTCCTTGTATCGGCTTTGATATCCAATTGATCAGACACGTGGTTCACAGTATGATGTATGTCCTTGAAGCATTGATAATAGGATTTGTTCAAACATCCCTTAATACAACGAAGAATTATCCAAGCAGGTTTAGTCTAAGCTGACTTGCAGTTCTGAACAAGAATCATGGAGGCTTAGTGTATGACATCTCCAACCTAAGGCATATCACAAAGTTAATGAATTTTTTATGTGACTAGTATCATAAGGGTATTATTTCAGGTCCTAGGAGGTCAAATTTTTTACTTTGTACACTGTAACTTTTTCAATTTATGATGGATCTGCATTGCATTAGGACAATGATAGATGCCATGAATGGATCTTAGTCAACTTGATTGGCTGATTGCATACTATTCAAGATAAGGTGGACAATACTATATAAAGGTCGATTTACGTAGACAAGGAAATGAACTATTTTTGTGTATGATTGATTATCTATGGGTTTCCACTATGTTTTGGCAAACATAAACTCACCTCACACTGTGTTTTCCAACTTCCAATCGTATTGTGCATGTATATGCTTGATGGAAAACATTGGGTGTTTACTATGAAAGCATGATAGTAAATATGGATTGTTATGGAATTGCAACACCATGGTGATTGGAATGCCATGACAAGCCATAGACAAGGCAATGAACTGTTTATGTGTATGATTGCTTATCTATGGGTTCCCACTATGTTTTTGTAGACATATAGTCACCTCATACTGTGTTTTCCAACTTGGAATCCTATTGTGCATGTATATGCTTGTTGGAAAAGATTTGGTGTTTAGTATGAAAGCATAATAGTAAATATGGATTTTCATGGAATTGCAACACCATGGTAATTGGAATTCCATGACAAGGCATAGAGTAGGCAATGAACTGTTTCCAGTGTTTGTTTATGTCTTGTCATGACATTTTAGGATGATGGTGGTGGAATGCAATGAGAATCCATATTTTCAATTATGCTTGGATACAATTTTTTCAACAATGGATATTTACTATTATGCATGGTGTTCGAAGCCATAAAAATCCATT
>VDFB02190917.1:0-40668 GCA_007258455.2 Sequoia sempervirens | reverse complement strand
TAATGTCCCCATTTTTTGGCCCTCTTAAGGAATAATCATTATTTTAATTATTTAATATTACAAGACAAAAAGTGCAAAATCAAAAGGGTAATATTAAATAATTATATTAAAAGGTTATAAAGTGACATACTTTAATGATAAATTAATAAAGTAACTTTATTAATTTATCTTCAAAAAGTGACTTAAGTATTAGAGAGTCACATCAAAGGGCCATATCAAGGAGTCACATCAAAGAGTCACATCAAGGAGTATTCAAATATTCTTCTAAAAATTTGTTGAACACTCTTCTTGGGTCTTTCTAGAAGATCAAGGAGTTCTTTATAAAGGGGGAGTTGAGGGCTCATTTGACAGGCTAGATGAAGATATTGAAATTGGTTTTGGTTTTGGAGGAGAGTTATCTTCTCAGGGTTTGTGAGGACAAAAACCGTTGCAAGCAACATTCTTTACACTGTTGAAAGATACAATCTGGAGAATTCTTGGTGATTTCACTTCAAGAATCACAGACGAGCTTCATTACAGATTGAGATTTATAGTTTGGGCATCAAAGTTATATTTCAAATTGGAGAGTTCATATTGTAGGGAAAATTTGAATACACTAGCAACACATTTAAGAAGTTTTAGTGCCTTTATTGCTGGTTGTACAATCAAATTTCTTCACTATTACAACTAGTCTCCAAATCTATCAAAATGATTAGTACAACCTAAGTAGGAAAAGAAAATATATATTTATGCATGTGGTTTTACCTAAGAGAAATTGGGCTTCTTAGAGTGATTATAAATCAATGTACACTATCAACAACTTAAATATATACAATGAACCAATGAATTTAAAAATTAATAAAAAGGCACACTAGATATATTGTTAAAATGGCCTTGCACATGTGTTGATTGAGCATAAAGAAGATTCCCATCAAGTCTTATATAACTTATAGTACAACCTATAAAAATAATTAATATAGCCTAACTTGCTCTAATACCATGTTAGAAATTAGGATTTTAGGATATTAATCATTATAAACAAAATATAAAATAAATAAAATGAGAAACATACAAGCATAGATTTTGCACATTACACAAGATATACACGAAGAAAACATTTTCACATAAAAAACTTCATAAACCATCATTTTATTAACACTTAAAAATATTGTCTATATAATATAGACCGAACTTAGGGACACTCCTCTACATACTTCCACATGGTCAATAATACTTCATGTGTACTTCCACATGGTCAATAATACTAAATCTCCAAATTCTTCATCTCATCAAATGAAAAGGAACCTCCTTAAATATAAGAGAAATGATAGAATAATATTTTAAGGAGTATTAGTCACACCTATTCAAAATAACCATTCATAAATAATTAATAATCTAATAATTATTAAACTATAATTATTTCAAATGAAATATGCTCAATAAAACATATAATATATAAGATTATATTAAAACATTATATAAATATTATAAAAATATAACTCTCGTGTCATCTGTATGGTCTAATAACCGAAACTACATTCGTCAAAGACCGTTGTATATTATAAATAAATAACACAGGGTTCCTTGCTTAACCGTTGTATATGAATTTGAATATATAAACTATTTGATTTTTTGTTTTCAGAATCTTGCAATGGCTCAAGATTTATTGTCCTCCCTTCCTTGATAAGGCTATACCTCTGGCAATTTTTTTTTTCTAAACATATACAGTTAATATCAGAGAAAGCGTATACACAATCAATATATTCAGGTTCTCTGGTGACATGATGCACCTAATGAGCGTCATCGTGTTGTTTCTGAAGATCCGTGAAATTAAATCCCGTGCTGGTACAATTCAATTTCTTTTTACGCTCTTTTTACATCTATTGATCTATTTAGTTCAAGTTTTAGTAATTTCAGCAGAGTGTAGGGTTTTACATAGGATTTGTTGAAGCTGATAAAAGAAAAACATTTTCATGTGTCTGTTTGGCCTTTTAATGGTGTTTTTTTGTACGGTTCACATAATCTTTTACACTCTTTTCGTATTTGAAGTTTTTTATGCCTATCTAGTTGACCTTCAGTGGAATTTTTAGGGCTTCACTTAGGTTTCGCAAAAGCTGATGAATGAAAGCATTTAACTATAGTTGTCCGGGCTGTTAGTTTATTATTTTTCTTATTTCACCGTTCTATGGCTATTGCATAGTTTATTTATTTGACGGCCTTTCGAGCCTTCATATAACAAATCAAGGAATGCGACTTTTATTTTGTTTTCGCATACTAATTTGTAAGGAACATTTCACTTAAATGTCACTATAGGGATAACATGAGGTTGGTAATTTGGATGTCAAAGACAGGGATAACACGATGCAAGGAAAATGTTCACCCTGTGCGCACTTATTAAACTACTTGTCAGGGCTATTCATTACCATATATACTTTATTAAAATTTGTATCTCTTTGGGTTTTGATGCTTTGACAGAGCTTTTGATAATTAAGCCTTCAAATTAGGTGTCACTATGGTGGCAAGATGATAACACAGTGAGCATGCCTTCGTGTATGATGCTCCCTCCTTGAGAGCAAGGGAACCTAATACTTTACCCTATTCATTTATATTTTTCAAATTCTTCAGGTTTCAAGCCCTTTACAAAGTTTGTCATAAAATCCGTCCTTAAATGTCACTATGTGGAGTAAGATAATATAATGTAATTTATTAGGCTGGCCAATCTTTAGGTTAGATGAAACCCCCTTGTTGGAGCAAAGGGAACTTTACAAATAATATTCAAATTTATACCTTATTTATATTTGATCCTTGTACAAAGCTTTTGATAAATGAACACTTGCCAATTCTTCTAAGCATCAGGTTCCAATTTTGGCAATACACAAAATTTTCAAGTTCATACCTCTTTAACTCATTGACAAAGCTCGTGACAAATCAAGCCTGGCCAATCTTTATAAGCACAGGGTTCCATTTCTTTATTCTGCCTAAGCATGAGGTTCTAAGTTTGGCAATACTAGATTTTAGATATAATATTTCTTATACTCAAGTTTTATTCAAAATTATATCATTAAGTTTGGACTCTTTAACAAATCTTGTCATAAATTAAGCTTTGGCAATCCTTCCAAATTCGAGATTCCAATCATTAGTTTGCAATGAGTTTGCAATTCAGTCAATATTAAAGTTTACATATGAAGATGTCTTACACTTAATATTGTTCAAATTTGCACCACTTTATGTTTTACTTTTAACCCTTTGACAAAGCTTATAATAAATCAAACCTTGCCAACAATTCCATGAACATGCTCAACTTTCCCTTTCTTCAATGCATTAATGCACACGGTTGCAATTTTTTAAATTTTTTTATTACTCAATTTTACATTTGAAAATGTCATACCCAATATTGTTCAAATCTTTACCTCTTCAAGTTTCAACCCTTTGAAAAATCTTGTGATAAATGAAATCTTGCCAATTCTTTTGAGCACAAGATTTCATTTCTTTAATCCATTGAAGCATGAGGTTCCAATTTTGACAATACTTAATTTTACATATGAACGCGTCTTTTGGGAATAGGATTTGAAATGGGGGCTCCTCCATGAAGACCACCATTTCTATACTGCTTGAGCTCATATCAGTCGATTTATATATATTTTTTTTAATTTCTCTTTAGCGGGGAAGTAGGAGACTTTTGCTATTCAAATCTTTTAGTTATATCTAATTTTGTGTGTTTTATTAAAGTTGTATTTTCTTGGGCCCTTTAGTGGAATCTTCATAAACATCTTGCCATTTAGCTATTCCACATGTCTTGAAATATTAATGACATAAGGAATAACACAATACATGTGTAAATTCCGTATTTATAGTGTTCTAACTAAGGCTATACAATGTCATATAAAAAACGTAATGTTTGCTTGGGCTTATTTCTGCCTATATTTGCCTCTGATTTATCAAATATTATTCTTTTGAATTTTCTTCTTACATAATGGAGTCTTTTAATTTTTTATAGTTTTCCAATTTTAGTGGATTTTGTTTTTGGGTGGGTAGAGGCGGGGGTGTGGGGAGGCTTCATAGGGTTTCTGTAACCTAAGAAATATTTAACAATTTAAAGAATAAGACTATACATGTGGCAATTTTACCGTCTACATACAGTCTAGTGTGAAAACTGAGACTGAAAGTGGTCTATAAAATTACAGATTGGACAAATGAATTAAATGATATATAGATCTATAAACCAATAAAAGATATAGATTGATAAACTAATAAAATATATAGATTGATAAACTAATAAGATTTATAGATTGATAAACTTAGGAAATATGAAAATAACTGAAAAGTAAAATAAATATTTTGTTTACCTGGGGTTATTTCTGCTTATATTTATTCCTGATCTATCAAGTGTAATTCTTTTCAGCTTTTCTGGAAGATACTTAATGTTTTTTGTGGTTCAACAGTTTTCTAATTAAATTTGGTGGATGCATTTAACCAAAGGACTTTTTGAATTTTTATTTCGGAAATTCCTCTCTTAGCTTTTATAGGCAAATGTAGACACAAACTGCCTTCTCCAAGACATTCACAGACTCGATCATAACAATAGTACTTTGCTTGTTTATGTCATATAATATTATCAATTGCCTGCATTAACAAGTACTCACTTATTAGTTATTTCTGTTTTAAATTTTTGAGGTTTTTATCTGCTGTGTTGCATGTTTTTCCAAGTCTTCTGGAAAATCTGAATAAATCTTTTCTCTCACATGCTTTTTAACAGAATGACAATTTTTCAGTTTTCCTTATTGATTTTGTCTCGTGTTCTATTAAGTGATTTTCCTACTGTTAATATCATGTTAACCCTTGTTCTGTTGCATTCATAATGGGAAATATTATAAATTCCTGTTTGACGAATGATATGAAGTTTGGTTTGCAGACTAGCTGGTAAGTAAAATCTTGCTTTGGAATAATTTTCTTCTGATGAAAGAAATGAATTACCCTATGTTTTGGTCTGTGGGAAAATTCTTCTCAATATCAAAACATAGAATATTCAAGCATGTGCAAACAGAAATTTCATTTTTCTGACACATGGAGCCTTTCTTCTCTAAGACAAGCTATATAAAATTAGATATGAATATGCCTTGAAAAAACTGTGCATAGTCTAGCTCATGTTCATCTTCAGAACTATACAATTGTTTTGAACCATATAACTGCTATTAATAAACTAGCAATCGCACCTTAGTGTGCAATGGGTATGCCGAAGAAGTGTGGAAGGTCAATTAGGATAAATTTTGGTGTATTTTTTGCATACATTTACTAATTACTAATTTTGACCATAGTTAAATTTTTGTATTATATAAAACTATAGTAATTATTAATTATTAATTAGAATCATTTTATATATGTATTTAATAGTTTTATTAAAAAATATAATATATAATAATAATAACTATAAGTATAATTATATTATTTATAATTTATTTTTTATTATATAAAATATATATTATATATTAATTATGCTAATATATACCTAACTAAGTAGGATAAAGGATGCCGTAATGTTAAAACCTAAATGTGTTCATTATTAGGATCTTGGCGGTAATTTTCATTTTAATTAACATACTCTAAAACCCTTGTCAAATCCTTTTTTCAGGCTGCAGCTCACCAAATTGGAGAAGTGAAAGGTCAATGCCAGCAAGGAAGAGTTTGGAGGAGCGGCGGGGAAAGCAGCAAAAAACGGTGGAAAATAGCCGAAAATATGGTGAAAAATGATGAACGGTATTGGCCTGATCCATGGAAAACTTCAGCAGATAACGGCATAAACACTTTTAATATTACTTGTTGGAGACATTCAACCCTTCGTAAATGAGATAGACACACTTGTTAAGCGACATTCATTGCACGGACCAGTATTACCTGTGGGGAAAACGAAGCCTGCGATGACATTGAATGACATTAATGCCTTCACGACATCATTGGTTTGACATTTACGGTTCAGATGTATTCAATGGTCTTGCACCGCAGACAAATGATATCAACCATTGATAGAAAAGATTTGCTTGGATTGTTCATAGAGGGAACACTTTCGGCGTAAAAATCAATTCCTATAAAAATAATTAGGAGCTAGGATATCGAGGAAAGGAAAGAAGACATTCTCATTTGATAGTGGGGATAAATATTAATAAATGATGAAGAATCATTTGAGCATGCCTTATAGGTTCGCATATTGAAGAGAGTGACAGCATATTGTTTAATTGCACAAATTGATTTTGTTTGTTTGATGTTATGCAGACATTTCTTTGAAATCTCAAGAGCCTTATGCTCTTGTATTTGCTAGTCAATACTTGGACATATCCGCTGATTTTATTTCTTTATGCTATATTGCAATGAAGCTCTTCTTCTTGGCAAGCTCATTCTCCATTGTGTGGTACAACCAATTGTTCAAAGATCTTATGACAAGGAGCAAGATACTTTTAGACATTACATGCTTATAATACCTTGTTTTATCCTATCTCTTTTTGTGCACAAGAAGTTTACTTTCAAGGTGGTTAGTGCTTTTATTTTTAGTTGATTATCAAATCAGTCAAAACAGAAATCTTGTACCATTATGTTAGATAAATTTTTGTTTTGTATCTATATCTTGTTTGCATGTTTTGTAGAGAGAGGAGATGAAATACGACACATGATAAAGGATTTCCATGATAAGGGGTTTTTTCATTTGTGTTATTTAGAATGATGTATTTTTTTTGGGGATAGATTAATGAGAGAGTCTATTATGGCCCTTAGCGATTAAAACATGAAAGAGATACATTAAGGTAATAAATGGATGTACCTGATCGTACTAATATGTAAAGAACCGGACCAAATTTTTTTTGATTTTCTGGGGAATTGATTACAATTACCTGACATGCACCGTTAAAGGTTAGCTAAACCAAAAGCGTCGGTAACTCTAACCAGTGTACAGGGATCCGGTCTTGAGGAGCCAAGGTGTGAGCATTGGTCGAGGAAGGGATCTCGAAGAGTACTGAATGGAGACTCTAACCAGAGATCTTGTAGGTGAGCAATGAAACATTGGTCCGAGAGGATCCCTATCTAATGCAATACTGAAATTAGCTCAACACCAAGTATGTGCTACTCAATTCGTGACGAATATGAGGCGACCATATGGCGGAGACTTTAGGAAATTACAATGCAAGAAAGTAAAAGTCGGCAAGCCAGCCTCTTCCACTTATTCAGTGGGCAGTACAAACATGAGAAAAGTGCAAGAAAGATAAAAGATGCTGACAGTACTACTGTACAGCTTACAACATCAGAAAGTTCATCCGTTAAGCACCATATAAGAGAGTCTTCAACATTACAGCAAAGTAGAATAATAACTTTAAGTTTTCTCAATGACTTTCCCTCCAAACAACTCCAATGATTAATCCCAAGTTCGCTGTTATGACTGTGCAAGACTGAAAACTGTTAACAGCAATACAGTAATATCATAGAATGCTCACCCAACTCACATCACTCATTCAAATTGCATAGAAATGGTTACAAATGATTCCCAAGATATAGGCGCCCAATCTCAAGACACAAACAGCCCCCAAAATATTGATATTAATTTTCTGCTCAATTCCCAATGCAAGTACAGTGGTACGGCCCCTAGAGGAGGGCGATTTCTTCTTAAAAATCCAGCACTTAATTAAAAATCACAAAACTTTGCAATAGTTGGCGCCCAGGCAAGACTAAATGAAATATGCAATACCCACAATGAAATCTTTTTGTATTTTTGAATTATGAGCAAAACATGCCTACAGCAATGCAACATCAGCTACGCTAAAACATGACAAAATGTTGGAACATCATCACTAAATGCAAAAGTACTCAACTACAATGCAAAACTACCAATAACCAGCTAACCTCTCAACTAGTTGCTGTCTTTCAAGCAAGAAGATGAGCCAATGCTAGGAGGTGTGCTTTCCTCGAAGCGAGTGCCTGAAATCAATCCAGCAGCATAACGGTGTAGTAGACAGAAGATACCAAATGAAGAACTGAGGCCTGCTTAAATAGAAGTGAGAGAAACATCTAGAAACTTCCAGAGGGCGCCCCAAAACCCTAATTTAGTTACTTTTCCCTCAAAAGAAGTCCTTTTCCTCCCTGTCATTCACTGATAACCATTCAAAGATCCCATTTCAAAGGTCTCAAATTTGACATTAAAATATAATTTATCTTCTCTTGGCGCCTTGACCCTCAAAGTCCCCTTTTTTAAAAACAACTTAAAGTTGTACTGCTAGGCAAGGGGGTATAATATTAAAATATAATATTATAATGAAAATACTTATCTCTCCTTGAAAATTGCCCCAAGGCCAAGGGTGAAGTGTTGGCTGTGTGAAAAGTTATTTGTTGAACCCAAACGTCCATTAAAAAGTAAGAATTTACTAAAAATAGTAAATTCGCTGAGATTCTAGGAATGCCAAAGTGAACACCAACTGCGAAGCTCTCAGAAACCAGAAAAGAAACACATAAGCGAATCCCGAACTCCAAGCAAAGACCTCCAAGTGGGAAACCCTAATTTCACATACATCCCGCCGCGACCCTCACCCGAGATGAGACAGGCCGGTCCAGCGAAATGATCCCTGCTGAGAGGACATTACATAATAGACTAAGACAAGACATGCCTACTAATAGGCTGCTAAAACACACAGAGAGGAGCATTAAGTTCAAACATGGTAAATCAAACAAAAATCGAACCAGATAGGAATCATCAGCTACAGACCAAAAGAACAAGAAAACAAGGAGCTACCAAAACCTAACCAACTTTGGTGACTCAGTTGCCAACTCCACTCGGCGAACCCTTCACCTTGGACAGAAAATCCTTCCCTACCACTATGAGCATTGCCTTGGCATTTTACTTGAGGAATAGGACTATGAGAATAGTCATCAAGTAGCTGAGACACCGTGGATTGCTTCCATCCTTTAAGCACCTTGGCACAAAGACCCACCAGCAAGTGATGGGGGGGTGAAAGAAATAGAAATGTGAATTGAGGCAATCAATGAGCAATTGTTTATTATATGCAAGTAGAAAATATACACAAGGAATGGTTGGTTACATTTTAACCAACCTTAGCCCTCATAGCTGAAATCCATGATTGAATTAAATATATTCGCCCATAGACAAATGATAATGAATGCCGTATTATCTGTGATAAAACCATCCTCTTAAACCAATTGTTTAATCATCTTTTTGTGTTCTTTTGGGTTTTAAGAGAGTTTATGGGGAAGTAGAGGTATGACACTAATTCTCATGGGGCATCAATGAGACTAGAATTACGACAAAGTAGAGTGCAGAAGGTATTAAATAACCATAACAATGAGATTGCATGTTTCAGACATACCCAAAATGCTCCAGATTATTTAATTAAGAAAATAAGTCCAATTGCCAGCCATGAATGGTGAAAACTGACAAATATGTACGCCTGGGCTCCAGATCTGACTTCTCCCACTCCGAAACAGGATACAAAGAGCTGAGAGGAGTAGTCGCCAAGAATGAAACACATTTAGAAGCCAGAAAGAAGGCATTTCCACTACAAGCTTCACACGCCTAACCTCCAGAAGGCATCCCTTTCAAGGCAAAAGGTACGGCCCATGAAAGAAAGTGAAGAATATACGTTGGAAGTTGCAGATTTGTTGAAGATGACGTCTCTGGTGAAGAACCCTTCTTCTTTATTGCAAACAAGTAAAGATTGAATAGGGAAACTCTGTTTAAAGCAGTAGAACCTCTGAATGAAGCCCTCACAGATGCACTAATTCGACTGGTCTCTCACAGTCTCAAAAATGCTCAACACTGAAGAAGATCTCGCTCTCCAATGGAAGAAATGCTCAAACCCTTGTCTCAGAGAATAGCACACGAGAAAACCAAATTGGCAAAGTCAAATAATCATGAATGAGTTTTATTTGCCAAAATTGCCTTATATCCCAAAAAGGCACGACTTTCAAGAAAGTGACGCCACTTTGAAGTCATTTAAATATTTTAAATTATATTTAAATCACCTCTTCAATAGTTTTCAGTTTAATACTTGGGCGCCCACTTTTATGCTTAAGTGATTTAAGTTTAAATCACTTTCGTGAAATATTTAAGTGATATAATATTTATAAAGTCAATTTGACTTTATAATAAAGCGTTAAGTTAAATAATTAACTCAAATCACTTAAAAATCCATAACTCCCTCTAAACTCCATATATTTCCGTGCCGTCAGAAGCTGTCAACCCCTGAACTGCCAAGGCCTGCTGTGAGCCACTCACTGAACTCAGAAAATGAGAACGACAAAACTCCTCCAAAAAATGCCACTGACCCTCTAACCCGATCTGGATTTAGCCACAAGGAGTCCAAGAAATAGGCTAACACACTGTTCCTGAGAACTGACTAGAGTGGGGACATCACAGTCCGCCCTCCCCAAATTTGCTTGTCCACATGCAAACTCAAAGCCGGATGCTGAAGAATACTGTCACTCTCCCAAGTAGCATCCTTTGCCGGCAGATCTTTCCACTTCACCAGATATTCCCTGATAACCCGCCTCCGAAGATGGCGCTCTCTAGAATCCAGAATGGCCTCAGGTATCAAAATCAACTTCCCCTCATCATTCAAGGGTGGTAAATCTGAAGGGTCACTGTTGTCCCAAAACCTTTTGAGGCATGACACATGGAGTTACGTTGTGAACCTTGCTGTTCAGCACGGTGGTCTTCGCTAAGCCGCTTCCCATGACATGTCAGCAACCACAGATAGTCCCATGAAGTATTGTGGCAGGTTTTTGGTACATCCTGTACCGCACTTTGGGTTGGCATCGGATACGCAAATCATCAATCTCGAAAGATTGCTCCACTCGCCACTGATCAGCATATTGCTTTTGCTGATTTTGAGCCTTCTGAATGTTCTCTCTGAGTGCTCTCATAATGTCCTGGTTCTCCTGTAATAGATCCCAAGCACTAGGTACTCTACTGTCACTCAGCAACAAATCTAGAAAACTCGGAGCATCATATCCATACAACGCTCGGTAAGGTGTCATCTGAATACTCATGTGATGAGTGGTATTGTAGCAATACTCACAAAGGTATAACCGCTACTTGTGCGGCACTGGCGGTAATTCATCATATCCCATCACCATTTATTGACTGTCTTGAGTGCCCGTAAATGCATGGGTGGTAGTTGAATTCTTTCGGAGTAGACTCTGTCCACTTAAGTTTAGACTAAACTCACCTTAGAGTTGCTCACCAAACTGCCTTTATCTCAAATGTAGGCTGTATAGGGCAAGCGGTGCGGCACAGTGCCTCTCGGAAAACAAATTACGCCCTTTATTAGCCCAGGCAATGCTTGGAAGTAGTGATTGGGAGGAAGCAGGCATGTAACAATCTATCTGCTGCCACGAAATCTTTGTCCTTCCTTGAACTTCTGACAGGCCGTGTGAGTCAATGGGCAAGCATTCCCACTTCCTCTCGGGGAATGAGGCTGGAAATCTGCGGTGTGTATGTTTCTTGCTTGTTATCTTGAGCAGGGCATTCAGGCATGTGACGATGGCAGGACGCTTTCCAGAGAATCTCTCCCATACCTTCCTGTAGGTCTTAAATTAACCGGGATGTCTTGCCATAGGTGAATCATGAAATGATCTCAATACCCTGTCCCTCATCTTAGAACTTGGGACTAGAAATATCCTCCCTTTGTAAATGATAAGATCATCTACAAGTGAGTATCTGCCATCCTGTATTGTCCCATCCACTATGCTAGAAGCCCACGGGTTCTGTCTCTTAACTATCGTGTGATATGGGTCCTTTTGATCTTTGTATGGAATCAGGGTGTGGGCTGAGATATCGTCAAACCAACCACATTATTACACTTGACATGGGAATGTCCGTCATAGGGGCCGGATTCTTGGCCATTGCTATCTTTTCATTCAAATCTGGCTGTCACAAAATGTTTTGAACTGTGATGGGTTTTAACACGCCAATTTACTAGCAAATATATTTGAACAGCGCAGCGGCATGTGGCTAACATTTCATGCTCGTAAATGCTAAACTCCTCTCGGAGACCTCTTAGCTTCTAGAAACATGGGGATGTGGGTTGCATGTTCATTTAATACCCTCGACATCACAATGTAGCTCCGTAAACTGAGTGAAGTCTGGTAATGCCCGGACAGTCATGAAGTTTAAACTTCTCAAGCTTACAGCTTGTCTTAAAGGAATTAATCCCCACAAAGGCTCCCTTAGTCAAATAAATGGGGTGGTACATATTTGCTTGAGAATCCTACTTGAACCACAGCCGATGAAGAAACATAGACCACCACAAACCCCTATGTCAATGTCTTTTCAGTGTAGATACCAATCAATGGCCTTACGAACTTATGCGGATCCATGCAGCTCCTCGCTGGCATTGATGTGACCCGGATATGTAAGTTCTCCCAATCCTGGTGCTTAGATTCCTTGGTGCAGGAATCCTATCCAACTGTGTCAATAAATCGAGTAGACTGTGTGTTCTCCCAAGACTTGTAAACTGTGGTAATAATACCATTTGAAGAACACCAAAACAAATTTCCTCAAGTGAGGATGGAAAACCTTGTTCATTGTAGACTGAAACGTGGCTGAAGCATTGGTTAAACCGAATGGCATAACCAAAGTCATGCTCCTGATGGCATTAAAATCTTGTTTCAATATCCTCCTCTCCGGACTCTGTCTGATGAGCAGTCCTCAAATCAAATCTTGATGCTAAACTCCATGCTTAGCTCATCAATAACTTCGTCAATCCTGTATTCAATACACATCACAAGTGTGCAGCTCCTGCTTTAGAGCAATTCAGTGGAAGCAGGGGTGACTTGCTCGACCCTAATGGCCTTGTGGCTAAAGTTTATAACCAGTTTTCAATTTCATCTTTTAAACGTTTGGGGTGCCGGTAAGGAGTGATCATGGTAGGTTTTGTGCCCTTCTCCAATTCTACAATATGCTCAATACCTCTATCAGGAGGTCTACCTGGTGGTATAGCATTGAAAACCTTTGCATGTTTGATTCGAAGTGCCTGAACATCTGGATGATAAGAAGAATCTTGCTGCTCCTTCTGTGAAGGCATTACCTTGCACTCTATTGCCCAATCCACCATGTCATGCCGAATCAAACGTTCCATTCTCCTGAGTGAAATTTCTTTTACATTGCTGTCCTTGATGGCTTTGAGAACATGATTTGTGCCATCAACTTTAAATTTTATCTCCATGTCAGGTAAATTAAGTGTGAACTCTCCTATCCCATGAAGCCACTTCATGCCGAGAACTATATCTATACCTCCCATGTTCACAACATAAAAATCTGCCTTAAACTCAAAATTGTTGAGTTTAATTGGCAAATCCGGGATCATATTCTCGCAGTTGAGAGTGTACCCATCCGCAACCTTAACTCTAATTCCTTCAAACTGCTGAGTTTGAATGCTTCTCTTCTCTACCAACTGAGAATCAATAAAATTATGGGTTGCACTTGTATCCAAAAGAGAAATAACTCTTTGACCAGCTAGTCTCCCACGAAGTCTAAAAGAACCTTCCCTCTGCATATTGGACATATGAGCTTCCTGTAGCTCAATTTCAACCTCTCTTTCTACCTCATTTTCTGATTTTTCCTCATCCATATCATAAATTGCAGCTTGCTGGTCTGAAAAATCAGTCAACTCATCTCCCTCAAAGAACCACTCCATATGCCTATTTTGCCCTGTAGGCTTGAGGGGGCAATCGTGGTTGATGTCATAGGGGCCTTTGCAATAAAAACAAAGTTTCTTCCTACGTAAATCATTAATGGTTTCCCGATCTAAAGGTGCTGCAAATTTCTTCTTTTGATTGGAATTAGCAAACTTTTTTGGATCAGATTTATTATCATTGTAGGAAGTGGATGGTTTTGAGCCAAACTGTTTTTGAGGTGCTGTAAGCTCCATACTGCGAGCTTTCCTCATGGCCTCTTGTAAAGTAGGTGGATCAAAAGCTTTGATCCAACCTTTCATGGGCTCAAATAAACCCTCCATAAACAATATAATCAGCCTCCTCTCTGATATGCCTATCACCATAACTGACAGTCTTTGAAACTCTCCAATGTATGACTCCAAACTACCCAACTGTTTCAATTGTGCAAGATCTCTAAAGTAAAGTTTGTGGTCACGTTTGCCAAACCTCTCTACCAATCAATCTGTAAACTCCTGGTAAGAAGTAATCCTGTCATGGTGGAGTGTTACCATGCCGTGGTGCCACCAGTCATGGGCCACGCCATCCAAGTGGAGAGCTCCAAATCTAATAGCATCCTCCTCTGTCATAGGATGCAATGTAAGGAAGGTGTCCGATTTTCTCACCTAGGCACGTGCTGTGACTCTGCCACTTCCGTCAAAATTAGCTAACATAATTTTGTTGGTAGCTTGCTTGAGATCATTATTCCATTGTTTAGGCCTCCTGTCAAATCTGTTTCTGGTATGTTCTCTCTTCTGGCTCATGAATCAATCAAAGTTAAGGTGCTTCTTAACTCTCGGAGGCAATGCATCCCATTCATCATGCATAGTCATGATGTTGTCTGCAAAGTTCATGTCACCTCCCTCTTCAACCTCTTCCTCAACATTGGTATCATTTCTAGTGAAAGTAGGGCGTGTGGGTCTTTCATAGGCGCGTGTTGGAGCAATATTCCTATGGGCTTCTCCATGAACACTTCCCTCTTGATCTTGATCCTGATTCTGCCTTCTCTGAACTGTCAAGTTCTGAACATTGGTACTAAGCTGCTGGAGGATGTTCGCCACCTGTTCTTGGCCTGCTACCATCCCTCTCAGTACATCTCTGGCATCTCTTTCCTCGTTATCAAGACGATTCCTAGAAGGACCTTCCTCATCCGTGTTAGCCATATTATCAAAGCCAAAATCTTCCTCCTGTTCGTCAAACGGAAACGTTGGAAATGGTTCAAAAGTACTTCTCTGATAACCAGGACCCCTGCGTGAGTAGTACCTGTCAAACCTGTTCTGATGAGACCGCGTAGAAACTGCTAACCCTTCAGGCTAGCAGGATCAGAGCTCTGATACCACTGTGATGAGCCCAACTGGCTCCTCTTCAAACCTTTGTTGTTTTAATTATCTTTTTGTGTTCTTTTGAGTTTTTTAAGAAAGTTTATAGAGAGAAATAGAAGGGGTGCAACATATAATTGCTCATAGAACTCAAATCTGAACTAGAATTGACAAAATGAAATTGCAGAAGGTATTAAATAACCATAACAATGAGATTGCATGTTTCAGACATACCCAAAATGCTCCAGATTATTTAATTAAAATAAGTCCCAGTGCCCGATACCGTGAATGGTGAAAGTAACCAAATATGCGCACGGGCTCCGGTCGACTACTCCCTCGGCAGGATACAAAGGAAGTGGGAGGAGTGGTATAAGTATTACATTTGAGAAGCGAAGAGGCATTTCACACAAGCTTCACCGCCCTAACCTCCCAAAGGCCATGCCTAAGAGAGTCACATTATAGAAGAAAGTGAAATATTAGAAGTTCTGAATTGCTGAAAGATGACGTCTGGTGAGCCTTAGCCACATGCAAACAAATGCAAGCCCGAGCAGAGCTGCGTTTTGAAAGCGGTGAACCTACGAGGCAAGCCCTCACAGATGCACTAATTCGACTGGTCTCTCACAGTCTCAAAAATGCTCAACACTGAAGAAGATCTCGCTCTCCAATGGAAGAAATGCTCAAACCCTTGCCTCAGAGAATAGCACAGGAGAAAACCAAATTGGCAAAGTCAAATAATCAAGAATGAGTTTTATTTGCCAAAATTGCCTTATATCCCAAAAGGCACGACTTTCAAGAAAGTGATGCCACTTTGAAGTCATTTAAATATTTTAAATTATATTTAAATCACCTCTTCAATAGTTTTCAGTTTAATACTTGGGTGCCCACTTTTATGCTTAAGTGATTTGATTTTAAATCACTTTTATGAAATATTTAAGTGATATAATATTTATAAAGTCAAATTGACTTTATAATAAAGCGTTAAGTTAAATAATTAACTCAAATCACTTAAATATCCATAACTCCCTCTAAACTCCATATATTTCCGTGGAAAACGTCATCCTGAAGCGCCAAGGCACATTTGTAGAGCCAATCGGTGGAACATCAAAGTAGAGCGGAAAAACTCGCGAAAATATGACCCTCTAACCGTCGAAGTTAAGCCCTAGGGGTCCAGAAATGAGCAACCTTTGTTCTTGGCGACTGGTAGGGGACATCGCATTGTTGTTTTGTTAGAAAGGTTAATCACATCACGCATTGTAAACTACACGGTAAAGGACATGCGGACATCGGGGTAAGTAAAGCGAATATTAGCGGTTCGAGCAAACCATAGTAAAACATGATGTACAAAATAAGAATGCTTCCGCCTCTAACCACAGAAATCCCAATAATATTATGCAGAGAAATAAATGTTGTAAAAGGATAGCAAATTATTAGGAGGGTCATGGAAAGGAAAAGAAAAGAGTTAGAGGAGGAAGGGAGGAAATGGATTTACCAGTGAAGAGGTATAGCATCATTACTACCATTAAGATGGATGAGCAAGTTGTCATAAGAACATAGTGGTTATGAAAGGCTCAAGGAGAGGAGTGTAGGGGGAAGGGGAAGGTTTGAAGGTTTGTAAGGGTGTGCAAGGAAAACACAAAAGAAGGCATGGTGAAGGCAGAGGAAAAAGGAGAAAAAATCAAAGTCAAGTAGGCAGGTGAGTAGGAAATTGTAATGTCCCCTAATTGGGACTGCCTTAATTTAAATTTTAAATAAACAAAGGATTAGAAAGAATACCTTTCACTTGATTGAAGCCCTATACACACATTAGAAATCATTTACCACAATCGCACTAACTAGTAGATTACAATCATTTACTACAATAATACTGGTGGCGATTATCATAATCAAATATTAGTAAACTCAAGGCTAGATTACTAATCCAATCATAAAGCATCTAATACCCCTAGAGGGCTCAACCATAGAAGAGTATGGGAGGACGTGACTCGATGGGGTGCCTAGGACCCTTTCTACCTTAGGCCCAAGGGCGAATGCCTTGGCCTCTACCTAGGAGTTGTCCCCTTTCTGTTATCCCTCATCTTGTCAATCATTTCCCTCTCCATGATTTGACCTCTTGTGCTGATTCACCATGATAGAGGAGTGACCATCTCTCTTAGGCCCAAAGGCAGTACCCTTTGAGACAAAGGCAAGTACCCCTTTGGCCTCCTTGGGACTACTTGGTCCCCCATTATACAACACATAGGTTCTCCATTATAGGACACTTGGTCCTCCATTATACAACACATAGGTTCTCCATCTTAGGACACTTGGTCCTCCATTATAGAACACATAGGTTCTCCATTATAGGACACTCGGTCCTCCATTATAGAACACATAGGTTCTCAATTATAGGACATAGAGGTGGCGTACCTAGGAGAGTGCCCCATTGTTATCCTCGTTTGTAATCTCCCTTCTTCTATTAGGGTGCAAATACATATGCATAATAACTGATTAAATTCATGTTGCAAATAATCACATCAGCAATCCATGATGCTGCCATAAGATATAAATGATAATATGCATGAATCATACACTTAAACAATACACTGCAATCCTATATAAATATCCTATCACAATAATCATAAAATAATTCCGAACTTATAAAGTAACTCTAAAATCATAAATAATTCTGAACTCATAACATAATTCCGAAACCATGGATAATAATTTCTGAAATCATAAATTAAATTATACTGACTGCAAGAATATGCTGATTGCTGTTCTTTTTCCTCCCTCCTAATCCATCGATTATATTATATTAAGTTATCTGCTGCTATGCTCACAAGCATATCCAGACTCCTTATCCTTTTCTACTTCTTGCCATTCTAAGCCCTGTTGTTTATCTCTTTATATCCTTCATGCTGATTGGAGGATCATGTCTCTTAAGGAAGAGACGTTGCCCTTGAAGAGGCATGTCTTCATAACCCTTAATTAGTCATATGCGATCTCCTTCATAATGGTTGCTGCCTTCAATTTGTAACTGCTGCTCTTCCCTTATTCATGGCTTGTAAATACATTTTGTGGTCGCTGCAGATTTATTTAGGAGTCGATGCATCTATTGAATGCTTTATGATTGTTATTTATTCATTTAATTGAGGCATAAATATTATTAGTTTCATTGTGAATATTATTATTATAATAATTACAATTAACAATATCAATTTATTCTATTTTGCATTATAATAATTGTATAATTATAAATAATAATATTATCTATGATAATTATAATTATAATAATATTTAGATTGCCATTACTTATATTTATATTTTTGATATTTATTTAATTTAGTTATTTGTATTTCAATACGTTATAATTATGGGGGCATGACAGAAATTAGTGGCCCTTTTGGGTGGAGTTTCTTGCAATGAAAGTGTAATATCCCTTAATAAAAATATTAGTTTCAAATCTGAAAATCTCTTTTTCAATCAAAATTAAATCAGAGCAAATCAAGTAATACTGAAATGAACACCAAATTACACCAAACTGAAATTGGATATTGAGCAACTGAAATAGAATGGTTTATTTCAGATATTATCATGGAATTACATCATTTTGCTGCAATATACATCAGAGAACAGCTGCAGCAAAATACATCACCAAATCTCTAAACTAAAGCCAAAACTCACAATGAAACTAATGCAAACTCCACACAAACTCACCCAACTTCACACCAAAGTTCAGGAACAGCAAATTGCATATTAAAATACTTCGATGACAATAAAATATGCTGTTAACAACAACAATTACAATCTGCAACCCAAAACTGAACTAAGCACAACAAACTACACCAAAATCCTTCAATCAAAATTGGAACAAGAACACCAAACAAAGAGCTTTCAGAACATTGGTAATCCTTGAATGAAATTTCTTTTGGAGACCCTCGGAACCACTGTCTTTGAGCTCAATCCCTTTGGTTTATCAGCCTTAGAGATTCATCCTTCATCGGTTTACCAGCCTCTGAAGAATAGTCACAACCTGTGAGAGAAACAATGCATAGAATGAATGCCAACTTGGAAGAAAAAAACAATAATATACCAAACCACTACCAACACCAATTTGGGCGCCCAAATCCCATGCCCAAGGGAGGGAATCTTGAATTTTGAAAGATTGTAACTCGCACTGACAAGAATAGGTCACCATAAAGATTGTAACTCCCGCTGCCAAGAGGAGAATCACCAAATTTGACCATTAACATGCACCACTAGAAACCCATGCCCAACTTGGTCCCAAAATGATATTTATGAATATTTATAAATTTATCTCCCATAATGATTTAATTTATTTGAATTTGAAAAATTAGGTTTCCCACTTTATCCTCCGATCAAGACTTACTATTCCGGGCTTACTAAAATGTTGTTTTAGAAAGGGTACATGACAGGAAGGGCATCACAGTAGTGTGACGTGGGTTACACTTAGACAAAGGCACAAATTAAGGACGTTTCTTGTAGGGCATGGAGTTTTGTGGACTAGCTGCCTTGAGAGGAGTTGATTCCAATGCCTACATCAGAAATATCTTCAACATTGTTCTTAGAGCTGAATACACTACTCCTCCATTACTTTCCAAAAATAGTATATAATTATGAATTATTCATTCCTAGAGCCAAAAGGGGGTTTAAGAGAGCAGAGCTGTAAGATCATGCTACCTAGAAAGCCATTAATGGGATATAAGCGATTTAAGTTCTTAGCAAATATATGTTAATCATGTCATGAAATCATGCATTATGAACGTGTGAATATTTCTTCAAGGCATTTTGTCAATTAGGTCACTTGCCTTGTGTATGCCTTTATATTTTTGCATATGTTGTTTACTCAAGTAGTTATAGCTGCAAATGTTGATGAGACATATTAGTCCTTAAAGCAATGATGAATGCTCACTCCTTGTTTCAAGGCTAGGGAAAGAACTAAATTTTCATGGTTATCAAGTATGTAGATACTCCCCCTTGGCAACCTCGAATGTTAGCATTAAGCTGAAATAATTACCATTTAAATGTATATTGCAGCAACAAATGTTTGTATTAATTTTAGAGACTGGAATAATTTGTTATAATAGGAATATTTAAGCCTAAAATACTTATATAATAAATTCTAGCACACATGGGAGCCTTGATGACCAAGGCAGAGTATAATGAGTTTCTATGGAAAAACTTATCCTCGTCCTCTTGAAAATTGGTTATCAATGTTCTACATAAAATCAATACAGCTACACCTTAAGAAAGGGATTCATATATGTAATTGTTATCAATAGTTTTGCACCCTGCTGAATACGATATTCAGCAAACTACTGAAACATGGAAACCTCCTTCAGATGTGGGTGATCTGCATGAAAGAGGAATCTCCAAAGCGAGTTGGTTCTCCGAATGATGAATTCTATTCTAAGTGTCTTTTCAGGAAAAAGGATAGGAGGATAAACTGAATCTGAAATCTAAAACTGAAATTCTATCATTATAAAAATAATGATTAACTATAAGGAAATCCTGATAATAACTCACTCTCACCAACTCTTTAAAATTGAAATCTCACAATCTCACAGCACAGGCAGTTTCAACAGTGATTTATGCAAAGGTTAAGTTAACACAAGGCATAACCTGAACTAGCATGCAACTCCTGCAAATTTCTTGACAATAGTAAGAAAAGAAAAGGATCCAACAGATTTAAATCACAAAACAAATCAGATTACTATTCCAAGTCATAAAAAGGAGATGAGAAAGGAAAAACTCTGCTGTTTTATTGAATGATGGAGTGGAACTTCTCAGAATCTGAGCACACATAAGTTTACAAGCTCCCCAGAATGTGCAAGGGCAAGAAACTCTAATCTGAACTGCTGAGAATGGAGAGTTGAAAAACTAAGTTTATCAAAAGAACTCTCAAGGAAACCCTAATCCGAGCTCAGAAAAGCTCAAGAAGGAGCTAAAACAAACTGAAACGAGAAAAACATGATGCTTTTATGATTACTGCTATCCAAGCCTCTGAAGCAGGCTAAAATCTGCGCTTTAGAAGCACTCAAAACATATCTCTCCATGATGAGTCTCAGAATCGAACCAAGAGGAAGAAGTCAATAAAATCACAAAATAACAAAAAGAAAAGAAACATAAAACAATTTATAGAATAACCGGCTTTTGTAGTTCTGCTTTCTAAGATCTGAATTTTACAATTGCAATATTTTGCAATTTAAGATTAAAGAAAATCTTTGCAAAAACACTCCTTATTTCTCATTACAATGTTCTGATTTTCCCAAAAATCATAAAAATATCAGTATAATAATCATCCCCTCTCATATCTTCAAACTTCAGTGATTTCTTTAAAATCAACTAAAAACAAAGAACCCTTAGTAGATAATCATCATGACCTAATCCTAAATCATAAGGCATTCACTATGATCTCCTTCAAATCAATTAAAATAAATACCTAGGGTATGGCATACTTCATTCTCCCTAAGGCTAACTTATCAATCAATTTTAATAAATAAGCCTAAACCCTAGGCAAATAATGCATCACCCCTAAGCTTGACTTAGGGATATAAGTCTCGGCCACCCTCAAATGCATTAGACTTCAGACTTTGATAAATAAGTCACAAGGATGCTTAACTCGAAATTCCCATGTGCTATGGTCAAAAGGCGAAAATTCAAAGGGGAATTATAATGTTGGCTGACATCAAGGCATGAACAAAACGGGGTCAAACCCTAAACTATCATTTCACACTTGAAACTTCTGGAAGGGCTCGATCTACAAACAGCGCCGACACCACCATGTTTAGGGTTCCAGATGAAATGCTTGATTTCCATGATTGTTTCCTTCAATCTATTCGACCTTCCTCTTGAGACAATGGTAAGCTCATATTCAAGCTCTTTCGAGCTTCTTTTCTTTATTCAGAGCCGCTTTCTGACCTTGAGGCCACGGTATCAATGCAATTTCTGATGCATTTATCATTGTATTTTTGTGTTTTTATCACCATGAGAGCTTGGCTGTTCTTATGGGCTCGAACCCTTGGCATTTGGAAGCATTCTGGAAGTTCTGGCCACGGCTTGAATACTTACTTTGGACTCGAACTAGTAACTCCTCTTCGCTTTCTTTGGTCTTCCAAAAACTTAAAGAGTTTCCTCTTTAATCAGAGATTTTGGCCATGTTCAGGCCGCGCCAAAGGCGCACTGTAGGGAGCATTCCTTGTAGATTTTGGGTCCGACCCCGAACATAAAATTGACCATTATGTGTATTTAAAAGCATTTTTGCATATGGGTATCATAGAAAGCTAAAAGAAATTACATTTCCTTCCTCTTGTTGCTCGATTCAATGATGAGAAACTTGAATTTCGCATTTACCTGTTGCTTCTTTTATGGGTTGTCTTTGTAATTGATTTTTCTTTATTTTGAAAGCTAAACTGAAAGTGGGTCTTTGAATTTATTAAAGGAAATTGCATTTTCTTCTCCTCTGAAGCTCATCCTAGCACAAGAATCTTCACATTTTGTAATCTACTGCTGTTTTTATGAGAAACCCATAAGGGTATCGTAGATTATTGTATTTCCTGCACCTCTAAAACAGATCCACATGTGGGTATTTGAGATTAAAACTGTAAATTCATTTATGAATATGAACTCGACCCAGAACAAGAACCTTATTCTGAATTTCTGAAACAAAATAATATCATGGGCTTTGGAGATTTTCAAAACAAAAGCATATATTCCTATTTTCTGACAGAGCTCGACCCCCATCCTTTTCATTTTAACTCGCCATTTATAACAGACCCTCACTTGAATTTATCCTTCAGATTTCGACTCAAAAACCAGTGATGTTTTGCAAGATTTTGAAAGATCTACCTTGAATTTAAAATCTCATATGTGTATTGAGCTCGAAACTGTACATTCCATTATGGTCTCCAACTGTATTCTGTTGCTCATCTTGTAGATATGACATAACCTTTACCTTACTATTCTTACAAGAACCTAGCGGAAACAATGAAATGATCTGACATTGTTCATTTATTCGTAGCTTTCGATGATTATGAAGTGATGTGTGGTGACACTTGTAACTCTTTTGAAGACACAATAGAAAAATCCCTGCTATGCAATATTGCCTAAGACATAAAAGGTTAGTTGGCTTTGACAATTTGTTCAAGTAACTCTCTGAAGCAATTTGAATGAACAGTAATTGCTGCCTGCCTTAAGCATTGATAGATGATCCATACAGCAACATAGCTTTCTACTCATAGACATTTGCATGAACATTGATACTCTTCATTCTTGAAGCTCATTAGGTGTTTGAAGGCGTTCTCGCATTGTGAAAATCCCAGGCCATAATCAATTTAGAACTCCTCAACCTTAGATTACATTGATTACCGCCGTCATTCATCTTGTGTTTTGTTTGCCGGTCAGCTTAGACCATTTCCTTCGGCACTCCAAGAAGCCTTTGTCATGTTTGTTTTCATAGGCAACATGGTGCTCTTCATTGCACATTTTATATTTCCTTTGTACAAACTTCTGCCGTCTTGTTCTCTTTTGACAGTGATTGAATCCAGGTATAGTAATGCCGTTCACTATCGAGAAAAGAATTGATGAATTCAGAGCTTACGGTTATGGTCGGCAGAGTAGGTTGTTCGGCGATTGCGATGTGATGTTATAGGTTAAGTTGTTAGGTGAACTAGAGCTCAACTGTTCCCACCTTAGCCTTGAGGGGAAGAATCTGATCGTTGAATGCAGGTTGGTTTGTTCTTGATGGATTCTCTGTTTTACTCTTGATTGCTTATTTGTTTCATTGATGAATGTATTAGGTATCTTTAAATCAGCCCATTTAATGAATAGGGCAGCATGTAGAACTCTACCCTTGCTGGAGCAGTTTTACTCCATAATAACTGGTCTTCATAAATAATGTTTCCTTCATGACTTTATGCTGGAAACAACAGTGTTAAAGCGAAACCGATGATTGTGATGTTATTTACTCCTTCAGCTCACTTCTTTCCTCGCCAGTTAGTTGTTTCAATGCATTGCTAATAGTATACTGTACTATCGTAGGTGCATCATATAAGTTACATCATAGTCGGAGCCACTGACACCCCTCTTTTCTTTTTACAGGTCGACGAAGTTCGAGATGACGAGGTGCACCATTCAACATCAAGCGTCGGTAATCAGGCAATGATGATTATGCTGTTACTTATGTGCTTTCCTTTATGCATCTTCAGTAGTGCAATGCACTGTTAGAAATATGTTGTCACAGTTATATCCACGGCTTGTGTGGATCTTTGATTTCAATTGAAAAGAGAATGCATTTCATGCAATGTTGTAATACTATATCATTCTGATTGTGAAATCAAATGAAGCCCTATAAAAATATGAGTTCTTTACGAAATGCTATTTTGGCTCAAGTACTCAATTCTGTATTTCTTTTAAATCTGCAACATCTGAATGGCACTCTGAAACTCTATTCTTCTTTTAAATGCATGACTGTTGTTCGATGCATAATGATAATGTGAAACAGCTTGAAACTTAAACTGCAATTCCACTTTATGGTAAATAACAATCAGCCCGCTCCTCTATTTGAGTTGAGGCGAAAAATATGTAATAGTAATCATGCACACAGATAAGGAATGTGATATCATTGTTTAAAAATAGCGTGTCGATTGAAGTGTATGATAGCAGCGAATGCTTAACCTCCATAAATTTTTTCCCAAGCGATATGAGATCGAGATATATATGTACATGCATAATTGATGTTTAGTGCATTTTGGTCAATATTGGAGTCATTTTGTACCTAGCCTTATAAAAGGTAAAACTGTGTCTGTGAAAGGAAAGGCTTACGTGGCAATAAAATTTATACTGTACCCCATATTAAACAATGGAAACATTATTATTGATGTTACTAAAACCTCACCTCTCATGGGGAGTAAAGAACATAGTTTTTTGGGTATCAATGGCTGCATGAATGTTTCTAGCTCATTGAGTGTTGTAGTTATGTTTGCTTGTGACCAATTCTAGAGATTGTATCTTGATACATTTAAGGCCCTAAATATTGTTTTTATTCCTTTCTGGTCTACAAGTTTAATGAAATATCCCAACCAAATTATATGCAAATTTTCTGATTTTTGCAACTCAGATTTATGCCCTAATTTTCTGATTTTTAGAATTCTGCTCAAAGCCTAATTTACTGATATAAATTTCTGAGTCTATACATGCATTAACAGCAGCATTTAATCATCCCAATGACATCAAAACTCATAGCAGATTTGTTTAACCATGAACAAGTATGTAATCAGCATAATGAATCACCAAAACATCCACCAAAAACATGCCAAATTCTGATATTCCAAATGTTCAGTTTGCTGCTACAAATCAGACCTACTTATTGATGCAATATCACAATGAAATGGGCTCCAAACATGCCCAACAACATACAAAAGTATGCTGATATGAAGAAACCCCAAACTATGCAATGAAATGTTGTCCAATCCTAACCCTAGCTAGGTGAACTTGCCCAGCTCACACAAAATGTAAGTAAAATGCAAATATTTGATGATAAATGACTCCAAAACCCTACCACAAGGGTGCACTGGCCTTCTGGTGTGATCGTAGGGTTTGCAACCCTCGAAAGCATGCAAAATCCGTCCAAACTTGCCACAATTCGCCCCTCCAAACCTGGTCGTTCCTCTTGCAACTTGGGCATCTAACCCTAGGGAGAAGCCCTAGGTCAAATGCACACAAAATTTACCTTCCTCAAGTCGCCTAGGCTGATGTAGAAATTTGAGCATGAAAAACTAAAAAAAATCTCCATTGCAGCACAAGTGAACCTTTGTCATGAAGTCCTCCATAGAAGAGCTAGGTTTTCATCCAACTCCTCCAATAGTCTCAAGGGGTTTTGTCCTTGGAATAGTCGCCAAAGTGCAAATTAGAAAGGCAGAGATAAATTCCATGATGTCCAAAAGCCTCCAACTGATGTATATATATCAAGCCTCCTTATGACTCCCCAACTTGGCCGACCCAGCTTTGGGCGCCAACCTTATATTTTAAATTACTTTTTTTTAGATTTTTCTTTTAATTTTAATCCTCCAAATCTGGGCACCAATTTGCAATTAAATTTTATTTTATTTTTTTATTTGGCCCTTCAGCTCTCCCAAAAGGGCCTCCCAAGTTCAATTAAAATAAAAATATATTTTTGGTGCCAAAAATTCAAATTAAAATATTATTTTTTCTACTCCTCCTTGGCCACCAAAAACCAAAAATAATAAAATATTATTTTTTTCTTAATTTCCCTTGTTCGCTTGAGGATGGACATTACATCCTCCCTTCTCGAGATTGCTTGTCCTCAAGCAATGGCAAACGTACCACCACCTGGATCCCATACCATCACACTACCACATGTTTCAAAATTGAGGAGATAGTTGTACCTCAAGGAAAACTATCAACACCCACCAACTCTCCAACTTCAAAGGTTTCCATATGAATGTGCAAGATGCCCCTCATAGGCGCGTAGAAGAACATATCAGCTCCTCCTATGCTGCTGATATAAATCAGAACAGCAACCTCCACCCAAGTGAGTGCGAATATCACTGCTAATGTCATATGATGATAGAGTATCATCCATACACCATTCCCCAATGATGAAGAGATGATTCAAACCTCTCCAAAACACCCAAACAACTGTTGTCCTCCAAGTAGCCTATAGGATATCCATGTGTACTAAGGTAGAGCAACCATCTCCTAACAAAGTATGGAGTGGATCCTCATGAACTAGGGCAAGAAGGCCAAGATCTTCATGATTCCTTCCAGTACCTAAGACATAATCCAGCTGGAACACAAGCATTAGTAACTCAAAACCAAACATCATAGCAGTACCTCCATACCTTGTGTCAAAGTGCAGCTTCACCTCCCAAATGTGCCCAAATAAGGCAAGTATCTCCATGGCATTCAATTTTTGAAATAGAGTAGCAACATAATCTACTAAAGAGTCATCAACATGATGAGACTCATCACAAGCAAATTCTTTAGGTGCTCCACGAATGATCAAAGACCAAACCAAATCCGCATTACCCATATCTTCATCTACATATAAAGGCATAATACTAGTGGCTGGTCCACAAAGTGTATGCTCCATGATGCCATCCAAGTCTATGATGTGAGCCTTCAAATGGCTCTCCAAAAATGACACCAAATCCTCATAGAGCAAGCTACGTGTACAAACAAGGAATTTTGAATCATACCTTAAACTTGATTGCTCCACTTGTTTGGCCACCATACAAGGCTCATTCCTCATTTGCCACATACTTTGAATCTTCTTTGCCTCTCTCATGACATGCCATACTAACTTGGTCCTCTTGTGTCTTGGACGCACAAATGAGACCTCGTGTTTGTCTCTCAAATGAGTGCCAACAATAGAAGAAGTCTTCTTACTATCATCCTCATGTGTAGGAGCAGGCAACTCATGATTATGCAAAACCTAAAGACTGCTGTTCCAAATCAGAAAATCAGAACAATTATCATACCTTTCCATAGTGTCTTCCTTTGAATTTGCATCCATGATGTGTGACATAAGTCTCGAAAGTAGGGCAGCCTCATGCTTTGCCAAAGAGTCATCCGTATGATGGGATTGTATCTCATCACAAGCAATTTCCTCAAGTTCTCCATGAAGAACCAAAGGCTCAACCAAATTTGAACCACCAATGTCTTCACCTATACATGCATACATCACATTATTGGCTGATCCAAAAGGTATATGCCTAGCTATCCCATCCACAACTATGATTTGAGCCTTCAATGGGTTCCCTAAAAGAGGTATCTCATGATCCTCATGATGTAAACCATGTGTACAACCTTAATGCATTCCTCCCTCACACCTCTTTTCATATTCACCCAAATTTGAATGTTCTTCCTTGCTAACCTCAATAGGCTCATCCCCTGCATGCTCAACCTTAACACATTCCTCCCTTGGAAGAAACAGTTATCTAAGGTGTGACTCGCTTTGCTTCTTTGCTTGATCTAGCTGGTTACAACGTTCTCTGACCTCTTGCAAGTGTTGTTTTGCTTGGGCAACCAACATCTTAGCATCCTTTGCTCTTTGTAGCCTACTGTTACACAAGACCTAAGTTCTCTTGACACCTTCCATGGTATTATATACACAATTAGACATGTTGTGGCTTGAATTTTCACCATCTTCCTCATGCCTAACACCCATCTCATGAGTGCCAACAATGGAAGACTCTTTCACCTCAATTTCCCCATGTGAAGTAGCTACTAATTCATGAATATGTGAGGAAATAGGACTGCTGTTACCAAACAGAAAATCTGCATTTTCATCATACTTCTTTATAATGTCTTCAAGGAGCCTGAGCAAATCTTCATCCTTTGTTGAATGCCTATCATCAAGAGCTGGTCCAGGAGGTGTATCTAGCTGAAAACCAAGTGTGCCACATGTCATGTGGCTGCAAGTTATATCTTCATGTCCACTCTTCACAATCTTCACATTGAATTGTTGTTCTTTGGATGTGGCTGCCGTGGAAGACTGAATTTCTGCTGTAGATGATGAAGAATGTGCCACGCTCAACTCCAAACAAAGCTCATCAACTTGATTCTCTGATTCTCGAAGGGCCCTTTGAGTGTTCTTCCAAGAGTCCATAATGCCCTTGAGCTTATCCACTTCATCTTCCTTTCTTCTCAAAACATTAACATAAATCCCATCAAGTGTGAGGAGATGATCTCTATCCGCAAGTAAGTGTAGGTAGTTTGACTTCACTATCACCAAAGCCTCCTTGAGTTCGTGCAAGTCATTAAGAGATAGACCTCCTTCAAGCCCTTTGTGCTTCCCTAGAGCCTTCTAACACAAACCTGCCATCATCTTATTGATATGATCAAAATGAGTTAGTGCTGCCACAATCTTACCTTCGTTTACCTTCAATTGTCCTTCCAAGTGATGTGACTTAAGAGACCCAACACCTCCATGCAAGATTTGTGATTTGTCCTGTTGTGACCTTTTCACACATCGCCCCATTCAAAATGGGGACCCCTAATTTTTGCTCCATTCTGGTCTTTTTGGCTTTGGTTTTTGTCTCTCTCTCGCTGTCTGTCTCTTTTCTATGGTCTGCCTTTCGGGGGACGTTCCCGTCTGTGAGCTTAAACGTAAGATTTGACCAAGTCTGAAATTAGGGTTTCCATCCTTCTGGTCAATCCGAGGTCGAACAAAGTGAATAAATTGAAAATAAAGACTAACATTGAGGTCAGTGTGTTTCCAGCAGGCTTCCACTGAAATTTCATCAGATTCTGACTACTTACTATTTTTAGTAAGTGTGCAATTACATGCAATCTTTCAGCATTTTTGAAGTTTTAACAGTCACATTGCATTCAGAATACATCAAGCTGCTTGCGTGTAAAATTTAAGTTGAAATAGACAACTTACTATTTTTTAGCAGTTCAACTTTCAGAGCAAGATTTCAGGGCTTGGGTGCAGAGTTTTTCAACGCATGTTTGGAGATTCCTTCTGGGTTTTCAGAGACCTTCGCGATGGTGTAACATGCAAAGTGAGATAACGACTTTCAAAGTTCAGCCTTCCAGGGCTATTTTTAGGGTTTGCATGTCAGGGTTTTCTTTGCATGTCTGCATATTCCTTATGGGTTTTTCGAGAGCTTCGCAGTGACGTGACATGCAAACAGAGATAATCACCTATTTAGGAACTTACTATTTTTAGCAGATGCATCCCGACAGCCGCTTCCCAGCACTTCAGAATCACGAACTGATCGCAATGCAGCAGAAACCAGGACAAACGAAGATCATTTGATATGCATGCAGAACAAATTAGGGTTTCCAGCTTTGGGGCCCGAAAAGAGAGGTAAAAAGTCAGAATTTTCAAAAACCAGTGTATACCACCACGATCAGCATCCTTCAAGCTATCTGTTGGTAAAATTTGAAGGCAAACGGAGCACTTACTATTTATAGTAAGTCGTTTTGGAAACAGGCTAAAAATAGTAGGTCAGCAACATGCGCCGATGTCGACAGGCAGGTCACGTGGTGAGGAGCGCATCATTCGAATTTCTAGCCAAACGGAGTTGTGGAGATATCAGAAGCAGGCAGTTACTATAAATAGCAAACCACCTTCATAAAGGGGCTAAAAATAGCAGGCCAACCCGAAATAGCAGTGTCAACAGGTTGATGAAGTCATGAGGATCCAGTGTTCAAAATTTCAAGGCGATCTGAGCTTCTGAAGTGTGAAAATCAAGGGACTTACTATTTATAGTAAGGCATGAAGGAACGGGCAAAGATGAAGAAAAAAAAAATGGCTAAGTAATGATTTTCATCCACCTCACATAGCAAAATGCGCCCATCCAAGGTGGTGAAAGTTGAAAAATTTCTAAGGCACAAAGCTTCGTCCTGCTCACTGGGTAAAATGCGCCCTCTTCACAGGCCAAGCATGGAAAAATTTCTAAGTTTGGAGTTTCGTCCTTCACCCATGGCCAAATGCGCCCTGTTTGATGAAGAAGCAAAGTATGTGAAAAAGTTTCTAAGTCAGGAGTTTCATCCTTCACCACCCCTCAAATGCGCCCATGCAGCAAGAAGGTCAAAGAAGTCAACATGTTTCATCCTCCTCACCCATCAAAATGCACCCAGCTCAAAGTGGATAACTTCAAAAAAAAAAATTCTAAGGCAAGGATGTCCTCCACCACCCCCTAAATGCGCCCATCCTGCACATATGCTCAAATGCACCCATGTAGCAAGAAGTCAAAGGAGTCAACAAAGTTCGTCCTGCAGCCTATGCAAAATGCGCCCAAAAGAGGGCATGTAAGGACAAAAACAAAGAAGTTGAAGAGTCACATGCTAGGCGTTGGAAGTTTCATCCACCACATATGCCAAAAATGCACCTAAGGATAGCTAGTCAACAAGTCAACAACTTTCATCCTTCTCCCATGGCAAAATGCGCCCAAATGAGGGCATGTAAAGACAAAAATGAGGAAGATGAAAGGTCACAAGAAGGTGTGGTTTTATCCTTCACACATGTTAATATGCGCCCAAGTTGAAGTGAGTAAAGGTGAGTGTAAGGTGGTAAACAAGGTAAAAGGTGAAGTGAAATATTCCTAGGCGTGGTTATTATTCTTCTTCAAGTGTCATATGCGCCCAAGGTGGTAAGTGTTACTAGGCGTTGAAAATGCCAAGGTGGTAGAATGAATAATGCTAGGCGTGGATGTGAAGTTTCTTCTCTACGTGTGATGTGCGCCTAGGGTGTGTGAGGTGATAAATAATATATTGGGCGTTGGAATTCTTAAGCCTATGGAGGATAAAAAAACAAAATGCAAGGTGGTGGAATAAAGTTGATGAGAGAAAATATTGCTAAGTGATGAATAAAATGTTAGGCGTGGATTCAAAGTATATCCTTCATGATAAGCAAATACGCCCAAGGTGATGGAAGTGAAGTATAATGTGCTAGACGTTGAACACAGGAAAATGAGTAAAGATGAAATTGAAAACTTTTCTTGAGGCAAAATTTTCAAAAATGCAAAGTGATTCAAAAATTTCTCTAAGGCAAATATTTTCTTTCCTTAGAAAATACGCCTAGGCATGAAGATGATGAAATTTTTTTCTTGAAGCACGAATAAATTTTCCAGTGATGAAGTCAGAAGATGATGACAATGCAGGATGAATTTTAAAAATTTCTCAAGTCAGAGCAACAGGATGTTCACAGAGATGAAGAACGGATTTAAATTGATTGAATAATATTTTTCTAAGGTTCAAAATTTTAAAAATTTAAATGAACCCGTTCGTTGTGTACCCATGGATTCATCACGTTTTCGAGAAAATTTTCTTCTGGGTACTGATAATCTTTGATGAGAAATGGATTTCTATGTCTTCCGCACTTCGCCAATGCCTTCAGCATGAAGAATTTAATTGGCACTTGAGTTATGAATTTTCGTAAGGGAAATTTTAAAATTTTCTAAGGAAAATTTGAATAAAATGTGTTTTCAAAAGGAAAATTCTTCGAAGATGAATTTAAAGTGAATTGCCTAGATAATTTTAATCGAGTTCTTCATAGATGAATTTTCCAGAGCGTCAGAGATGATTCAAATTGAGAATTTGCAAGACATAACTTCGATTGGTGAATGGAAATTGATTAAAGGATGAATTTAAATTAAATATTTTCAAAAGTGAATTTGAAATGTGGCAGTCAAAGTTGAACTTCTAGAAGATTGAGATTCTCAGACAAGTGTCGAAAATACCAGAGAGGGAAAATTCAAATTCTTGAAGTGGAGTAGTGGAGATTTAATGCACTGGCTATACTTGGCTCCTTCTAGAATTCGATTTTTGCTATAAGAATTGAGAGGTTTTTCATTTCTCCTCACCAGTTGAAGAAGTTCGAATTTGCTCTGAAGGTGAAGCTGAGTTTATTGCTGAAGCTGAAGTTTGTTGAAGAAGTACAATTTGCAGTGAGTTGCTGAGGCTGAAAGTATTGAGGAGCTGCGACTTGAAGAGGAAGAAGGTTGCTGAAGCTCAAATTTGAAGTTGCTGAGATACGAATTTTAAAGAGTTTATTGCTGAAGCTGAAGTCTGCAAGTGCAAGTGAGAAGTACGACTTGGAGTTGGAGAAGTTGCTGAAGTAAATAGGCGCCAAGTCATTTGGAAGTTGCTGCGATTTGAAAATCTAAGTCTGAGCTTGTGAAGTGCGAATTTACAAGAGTGAAGTTGCTGCAGCTAGCTAAGTTGCTGAAGTTGAAAATTGCTAAGACTATCTAAGTGGTTGATAGCTCGAATCCGTTGAAGGAGAAGTTGAGGTTTGCAAACGAGATATAATATTGCAACTTCTTGAAGTTGACTGGCAGCCCTGCAAAATATTTTATTTATTTTCTAAATTAATTTACTCATGGATGTTTATTGTTTTGCAGATGGATGAGGTAAGGACAACTGGCAAGGACAACAATGGTGCATCCAGGCAAGCTGTTATAAAGAAACTGAGCAAGACATTTATGCTAGAGTCAAAGTTCACTTCGAAGTTGGGCAAGTTGACTGATACCAATTTGGGTTCTTTCAACTTGGAGGCATTCAAGAATAAAATACTGGGAATTGGTCATCATCAACCTTCGGCCACTTCACACAACATTGTTTGAAGCGGATTATATGTAGCTGCTGGTTTCCCACCAGCCATTCAGTGTTCAGAGCTGATGATGGAGTGCGCCAACTGCTACGAGAAGAATTACAGGTCAATCATGTCACCAGATGGACAAGTGCTCGCCAACCTCACTCCTTCAGCTATTGGCGAGGCTTTTGGAATCCTAGTGCATAGAAACATGATTTATAAATCAAGGGAGCGAGCTGAGCGAATGTATGCTTCTGCATTCGAGAGATGTACAGAGACAATCAATACTCACTAGATGAGCAACCCCAGACCTTCTCGTACGAAGCTGCCAAGACAAATCATAGCAGATGACTTGAAGCAAGAGTACTGTGATCTTATCATGATGCTGAGTCGAGTTGGAGGTTGCCCGCAATCGTTTACTTTTGAGCCGTGGATGTTCTATTACATCAACCTCGTGCTGGAAGGAAAGGAGTACATTAACTGGGCTGCAATGATCAGTGACAATTTGCATGAACAACTCCTAAGCCTAAGAAGAACAAAGACATTTTATATGGGCTCTTACATCATTTACATGCTGGCCCGTATGACGAAGTATAGGGGAATTTCATATAAGGAGCCTATTGGTTGTGGCTCTCACCAATTTAAAATTCATGAAGCTTGTCCGCAGTTGCACTTGACAAGTACTACTCATTACAAGCGTGCCAATGACGCCTTCACCACGCATATCACGAGAACACTTCAGGAGCGGATGCATCACAGGATCTCGAGGGAAGCCCAGGAATTGATTGAGAGGTATGGGTGCTGGTTTATACACTTCCGAAGTTTTCTTACATAAGGCTGCAAGGATTTTCTTCATATCCATATAGGCTGCCTAAGTACCCAACCAACAAAATATTGATGTTAGAGATATCTAGGCAATTGGTTGCCCACGATAAGATTCAGAAGAAAAAGAAGGGAGGTGTTGACTTCCCAATCGTCATGGGCAATTCCGATGAGGTGTGTCCTTCACTACAGGCAGCTAGAGAAGCTGAAAGTGAGCTTCAGTTTTATCACTTTTCATATCACACCAGCCGACAGCACTATGATCCGCATAACAACATCAAATGGGTACTGTCAGAAGAGTTTAAACACAAGGCAAACATTGAGGATTATTGGGCTAATGCGTTAGACGAAGCAGAAGTCAGGAAGAGGATGTTCTCTAGGTTGCCAATAAGCATGATTAGGGAGTGTGAAGTCATTCAGGTACCAGACTAGGTGGATGAGGACATGAACGCCATCCATCCAGATTATGAAGCAGTGAGAAATACTCCACTTCCACTCCCGGATTGGTCAGAGCCTGAGATAGCAGATTTGGACACACTTTGCATTCCAGTATTGACATTTACTAGAGCATGGGTTGATAGGCGTGTGAGTAGGTTGAAGGGTAGGTCAATTGCATTGACTTACAATTTGATGGGAGATCACAGGACACCCACCACTAGTAGGAAGAAACAAATCACACGAGGTCCAGAATTTAGAAGGAAAGAGCCAGTTTGGCAGGAGCCTGTTCAGCCGGAGCCTCCAAGAGTTACAGTTGAATCACCCACGCCATTGGAGACACGTTCTCCAAGTATACAGGAGGTTTCTTTATTTGCTGATCAAATAAATGCATTGAATCAGGTGCAAGCGGTACAAGAAAATAATCAGCCACCACGGAGAGAGTCAGTTGGCCAGAGCATCAACGCACCTAGTAGAGATGATCAACAAACTGATGAGGGGACTGCTACTGAGCCTCAGTTTCACCGTGAGTTAGAGACGGCTTTGGAGGATGATGATATAGTTTCAGGAGATACTCAGCCACTTGAGGCCGATGAGCCTCACCAGAATGATATAGAAGTTGAACAAGTCCGTGAAGTAGAGGCACAAGAACAATAGCCGTTTGATATACAGTACACAGTACCTGATTGGCTTAGAGAGAGGATGAGAAGGGGCCCTAGTGAAGAAATTGATCTAGCAGTTGAAATGGAAGAGTTTTTGAACAGGATCAGTGCGCCTCCACAAAAGAAGAGAGCACGAAAGTTTTCAAAGATCTCGACTGAAGAGGATGGTTCTCGCACCCTTCACATGGCAGTGCCACAGGTTGATTGTGACCGAGACAAAGCAGTACCTGAAAACTACGTGGTCACAACTTTGGACTTAGGATGCCCCATAGGTGCACAGATTGTAGAGGAGTGTGATAACTCCTACCTCGCCCTCAAGGACAAATTATTTAAAAAGGAAGGAAAGTACAAGAAGTTGAAAAGAGAACATAAGGCTTTGATTGGATATGTGCAACAGTTGTCTCGTCCTCATGGGCAGGAGATTCCAGCGATAGAGCTTCCACCTGAGATACCTAGAGAGTCGATTAGTGGCTTGTTGGAGTTGGGGAAGATGGCACAGGAGGCAGACAAATGGGTTACAGGAGTTCGTGTTGAGACAGAAAAGTTTATGGAGGACCTTGCTCTTGCTTTTCAGCAGGCTTCTAGTATTTTGGCATGAATGGAGGTAGTTGATCAGGCCTGGGGAGATGCTTCTGTTTATCAGAGCAAGGTTATTCAGCGTCTTGAGGCATTGAGACATGTTCCTTTGCGGTTGGTGATTGATGGAGGGGTCATTCAGGAAAATGATAGGTGTGACTTTTCTAGATGGTATTCTTCAGCAATCACAGGACGTGGTTTCTTCGACGCAGCACAGGCGGATTCAACTAGAGTACGGAAGGCTATGGCCAATATCATTGATGGAGTCCAGAATACTTTCGAGGCCATATTTGCTAGGCAGTTGAATCCAGATGAAGTAACTGCTGATAATTTGAGGGGTAGGCTGGTGCCTTACTTCTTAGAGGTGAATACCTTCGTACAGGATGACTTTGAGAACACCTCTACTTTCTCCAGCTTGATCCAGAGCACGCAGGATTCCTTAGTTGCTTGGAGAAAATCTTGTGCACGGCATGAGACGCTGGGGTCATGGTGCTGGGGAGTTCCAGCCTTGATTGCATTCCACCTATTTCAGCTTTAGGAGTAATATACCGCATTTCAAGTGTGTCTATTGAGTTTGCTCGCAGAGAAGGAGAATGGGGAATGCACTCATCGGACGATGATCTCGAAGACTGATTGTGGGCATTAATTGCCTTTACTATTTTGGGAGTGAGTGGAATCTTGCTCATTTATTGCACTACTCCCCATTCGGCAGCTTTTAGGGTTAGGGCTGAGGTGGCACGATTCTAGCCACTCTTTTGATTGTAACCCTAGCCGTCTTTTGGACTGGGCTATCTGTAAAAGGGGGAGTCCCCCTCATTTGTAATTCATTAGAATTAGAATTGGAGACTAGAGATCGGAGATCAGAGTAGAGACACTAGAGAGTAGGCATTTTGATAGCATAGTGTGGAGAAGAAGGAAAGTTTTCCCTTTGAAAACTTTTGTAGAGATTGTTGTGTAAAACTTTCATGATAATAGATCTTTCCATTGATGGTGGAATTCGTCTTTGTCATGGATAGCTAGCAAGGTCTCTTCATCCTTTCAGATTCAAGTAGCATAAAGTAGCATAATTCTCATTTCATGCAAGTAGTTTACTTTGGATGTGTGGTGTTTTATTGAGGTAGCTTCATTTCATTCCATACCACTAGCAACTTGTTGATGATAAGTTCGCCTTGCGTGGTCGACTGGAAATTATCTTGAGTTTAACTTCGATTGTGATTTGTATGCTTATATGCATCGTCTTGATGGTATATGTATGCTAAATTGTAATCTGAATATCTTTTGCTATCCCTTTGAAGATTGCACCAATTTTGCTGAAGCTGTCCGACGTGAGGCTAGGTGAAATTCGGTCGAAGTCTGCTGAAATCGAGCTCCACATATCTTGCATTTAGGATAGAATTTAGAACCACCTCTCCCTTATACTCATTTATTTTCAGTCTATTTCTGGTTAGCTTTAGGAAAACGTACTTATTGCTAAATCATCCGCATTATACAAATCCCTTCCAATCATCCATTTACTGTTAATTGCAAGAATCTTGAACAATTGTGTAAGTCCCCTCGTGAAAACAGCAATTCACATCAAACCAACTGAGGGTATTCTAAGTATTTCGGAACCTTGGAGTTGAACGTGCGAACTTTCTTGCAATCTTAGCGCATGAAATACTTTGATCAAGAGAGAACGGAGTAGCCTTCGGACTATTTTGTTCTGCTGATTCGTGCGGTCACAAAAATCACATCAACAGGTCCTCATGATCATGCTCCTTCAAGTCAGCTTCATGGCCTCTTCTTCAATACATCCATGTGTAAAAATTAGGTTACCATCATGCTCAAAGGGTCACCATCAAAGTAGTGGGTAGAATCTTCTACATCATGTTTTTCCTCAAGGGCTGATCTAGAAAGTGTATGTACAGCTATAACCTCCTTAACCACCAAGTGATCCTCCATATCTTGCAATGTTAAATCAATCTCATCCAATGCACTTTGTTCGCTACATATTGAAATTTCTGAATTGCTCACATATGTATGGGCAACACCCAATTTATGGACACCCAAACCACAATTTGACTCCTTGCCAAAATGATGTAAAGGTGATGAAGCAATGCTAGGGCTCAATTAACGAAATATCACGAAAACCCATAAGTTCATGTAGTTGTTCTAACATGGCTGGTTTGACAACCTTCATGGCGGTATCTTCGTCAATCTTCATGTGCAAGACATTTGTAGCTTCAATAGGTGAATCTCCTTTGTCCTTGTCCTCATAGGGTTGAAGCGAACTTTTAAACGTATCTTCTTTTATCACTTGGACAATTTCAACATGCTCTTCTTTAGTGGCTATTCTAGAATCTTGTTCACCTATAGGTTGATCAATGATTGCTGATTTAGAACCCTTGTTAAACTCCTTATGGAGATTTCTGGATATTTCATCCCTAGATTGTCTTGATAGGAAGTCTTCATACTGCTGCAAGCTACGAACTAATCTCTGTTGTGACAACATTAATCTTTGTTGTGACAGCATAAGTTTTTGTTGAAGATCATTCAAGTCGCTCATTATATCATCAAACTTATGTGTTGCCATTACTCCAAACTTTCTGAATCACATACCCAACAGGCTGGCGAGATCAAGGCTCTGATACTACTGAAATATCCCAACCAAATTATATGCAATTTTTTTGACTTTTGCATCTCAGATTTATGCTCTAATTTTTTGATTTTTAGAATTCTACTCAAACCCTAATTTACTGATATAAATTTCTGAGTCTATACATGCATTAACGACAACATTTAATCATCCCAATCACATCAAAATTCATAGCAGATTTGTTTAACCATGAACAAATATGTAATCAACATAATGAATCACCAAAACATCCACCAAACACATGCCAAATTCTGATATTCCAAATGTTCAATTCGCTGCTACAAATCAGACCTACTTATTGATGCAATATCACAATGAAATGGGCTCCAAACATGCCCAACAACATACACAAGTTTGCTGATATGAAGAAACCCCAAATTATGCAATGAAATGTTGTCCAATCCTAACCCTAGCTAGGCGAACTTGCCCAGCTCACACAAAATGTAAGTAAAATGCAAATATTTGATGATAAATGACTCCAAAACCCTACCACAAGGGTGTGCTGGCCTTCTGGTGTGATTGTAGGGTTTGCAACCCTTGAAAGCATGCAAAATCCATCCAAACTTGCCACAATTTGCCCCTCCAAACCTGGTCGCTCCTCTTGCAACTTGGGCACCTAACCCTAGGGAGGAGCTCTAGGTCAAATGCACACAAAATTCACCTTCCTCAAGTTGCCTAGGCTGATGTAGAAATCTGAGCATGAAAAACTAACAGAAATCTCCATTGAAGCACAAGTGAACCCCTGTCATGAAGTCCTCCATAGAAGAGCTAGGTTTTTGTCCAACTCCTCCAATATTCTCAAGGGGTTTTGCCCTTGGAATAGTCAACAAAGTGCACATTGGAAAGGCAGAGATAAATTCCATGATGTCCAAAAGCCTCCAAAGGATGTTGTATATATATCAAACCTCCTTATGACTCCCCAACTTGGCCGACCTAGCTTTGGGCGCCAACGTTATATTTTAAATTGTTTTTTTGTTTTATTTTATTTTGTTTTAATCATCCAAATCTGGGCACCTATTTACAATTAAATTTTATTTTATTTTTTTATTGTTTCCCTCCTTATTTCTCCAAAAAGGGCTGCCCAAGCCCAATTAAAATAAAAATATATTTTTGGTGCCAAAAATTCAAATTTAAATATTATTTTTTCTCCTCCCCCTTGGCCGCCAAAAACCAAAAATAATAAAATATTATTTTTATCTTAATTTTCACATCCGCCGAGAGGAATACAATGTATCTTTGACCCGGCATGGAACTAGCCTGATGACTCGTAAAGGAAACCTTTAAACATGAGTCAGCTGACAGATTTTAATGTCATTAAACTGAAAATCTCCTTGTAATTTCACATACATTCTTAGACCGCTTTTAGTGTCCACTCCCCTAGCATTTTTGTAGGCTCATTTTAGCCCTTGCATTAGCCTTTTTACATCTCAGGATGCTTAGGGACCCCTTTTCAGCAACTACCTTCACTCACCAACTTTGCGTCAAACCTTGTGCTTTTAATGTCCTCGTCGTTTTGTAGCGTGATGTGTTTGGACAATAGCGCGTTGTGTGTACGTCTGCACACTGCGCTAGCGTCTTGTGACATTTAAACATTCAAACAGCTGTTTTCGAGCATGTTTGCCACTTGTCACTTATCTTTGTCTGTGGTAACGGCTCGAAACGCCTTGTAACCGCCCGGGAAGCTTCTTTTCCCTCCTATTCTCTTTTTTTAATCCATTCTTTCAATTCATTTGGCTTCTAGAGTTTTCTCTCTTGCATACACTCTACTTGCCTCTTTACTCTCTTGCTTGCACAAATCTCTCACTTGTTATAGCACCTTCAAGCACTCTTCAGCTCTTATAGCGCTCTTTGCAGCTCTCTTAGCTCTTGCAGCCCTCTCTTTCCTCCTTGCTCTCTTTGGCTTCCTTAAGCCTTGCAATATCTCTCTTATCTTGTGCTTGTGAGCATCGTGGGATTTCACACATCCCCTATCAATTGCATCTCTATCTCGTGATACGGGTTCTCCTCCTCAAGTGGGGATTGCTTTTATCACTTCATATTTGCTTACTTTGTTCACTTTCTCTATCTATTTGGCTGTCCGTGGAGGTGGGAACACCAAAACAAGGGTTTGACTGAGGCAAACCCCTATACAGCCCCAACATTTTCTCTCGATCTTACGTATGTAGGTATTGAAGATATTCATGCACTAGAGGCTTCATTACTTGGGTTGTTGTGAGAAGTTTCTATCTCTTATTCTCTTACTTTATCATTTATACTTCACTTCATTTTAGTTCTATTACATTCTGTTACCCTCTGGCATTCTGTAAGTTCTCAGTAATCTGATTGTTAGAAGTCGCTCTATTGTTTTTTGTGATATTCTCGCTTTTTGGTCCGTACAAGACGCCAGCGCGCCTCTGGGACTACAGCATGCCGCGCTGTCGTCCCTATTTCGCACTGACGTCCTTTGGCCGAGAGCTCGTCAGTTTGTCCAGA